>JAMZAV010006617.1:0-36256 GCA_024449915.1 Sweltsa coloradensis | reverse complement strand
TTGGGTTGGGGGTTCCCTTTAATTTCGTAGAAAATCCCAAATTTACCAAATCATAACCATATTCAAATCAGAAAAACGTCGCCAACGTCGTCATTTGACTAGCAAGTCAAATGCTTCAGGTTTTTTTTTTGAACGTCATAGTTTTCAATAGTTTGCTAAGGATAAAAAAATGTATAAGTTTTTCATGTTTTCATAAGACAAAAGTTCTTTATACGTGATTTTTCCAAATTGGGTTGGGTCGTCGTGGGGGAAAACCCCTTCCCTTTGACTACCCCCCCGAGGCGAGAAAAAGACAACACGGACGGTGAGACACAGACGGAAAAAACCACGACGGGGGGGGAAACCCCTGCCCCCCCCATAGTTTGTGGTGGTTTGACCAGACAGGCCGCCCACCCCTTGTCCCCCCGCTCATCCCTTACGTCCCTCCCTCGTTCATTAGCCAAAGTTGCATAAATAAAAAGTAAAGAAATACCAAATTCAACAAAATCAAAGTAAACCTTTTTTGACGGTACCTGTCATTAAATATTTTTCCACAAACGAATGAACTTTCATAAGTCTACGCTGGACCGAATAAAAGATCTTGTACCCGAGTTACGTTTTGGGAAAAGATGGGAATTATAAGAGATAAGGAAAAAAATAGAAGATATTCACCCCACAATTTTGAGACAAAAAACCTTCGAACCCCTTTACTTCGGGGAGACATCACGTCTTCTCTGATCCCACATGATAGCCCCCTTCAAGTGCAATTCTGCTCCGCAAATTTCACGAAAAAATTAAATCGCTTGGATCTAGGAACATCCCGGAGAGAGACCTTTTTTACTGTGGTGTGTGCACCCAAGGGTTACAGGGAAAGGTTGTCTTATAAACCAACCCAGGGGGCATCCGGGAGAGAAAGACGTGTGCTCCGTGCTTGATGAGAGGAAAGGTTGCACAAATAGTAGCCTTACAGAGCACCGAGAGGCATGCTGTTGTCAACCGTTTTGAGTGCCCCTTTTTCAAGCTTCCCCAAAAAAGGGGGACCCTTGTTCCCATTTGAGGATTAATACTGGAGAAAAAAACTTTGGTGCCCCTTGTCCCTTTTGAGTTTGCAATGAAGCGTAACCCCACGAGGGACACAAAGACGCATACAGTTGGTAACCCTTTTTATGTTATTTTTGTCCTTGTTGGAACCACCGGCAAGAATTTTCAAGCGCAATTAAAACAAACAGCTGTGTGGATAAAATTTTTGGTTTTTGTTTCCATTATTTCTTTAAAAAATTCTCTAGATGTTTTCTATGGTTTCGAATTGTAGTCCCCCCATTTAAAAGTTTCTTGGATTTTTTTTGGGGTTTAATAATATTCCTTCCAGTTTATCACCAAAGTATAGTCATTTAGAACCCCTGTTTTTAATGATGTTTTGGTTTTTATTTGTAACGTTTATAGACTTTGATCAAGGCCCTTAAACTACTAAGAAAAAATATAATACTATTTCTAAGTAGTTATAATAGGTTTAAATAATTTAGTGGCTAACATTAACCTTTTAAAGGACGGTGAGACACAGACGGAGACGACCCCGTCGTGGGGGAACCCCCGCCCCCCCCTAGCTTGTGGCTGGTTCTGACCCGCACAGGACTGTCCAACTGTCCCCCCCCGTCACTCTTACGTTCCTCCCCTGGAAAAAAGAAATGGTGTTGACTCACACTTATAAAAAAAATTTTTTTTCTGGAGGCACAGATAACAGCTGTTAAAGTGTCCAAAAACTACTAACACTTATACTAATAAAAGAGCGAGTGAGAATCTACAAACCCTTTTTGATGAGTGTTTTAATATTAAACTATGATTTCAAAACAAAGCCAACAATTTTGTGTGCAGCTTGAATAGATCGCACTCAAAACGTTTGACAAGCAATATTCGTCAATAGTCTACTCTTAGGTGGCGAACCTGCCTCACATTCAAGCCTGGTGCACACGAACCAATTGAGCGCATGTAGTCTCGTCTAGATCGAGGGGAGGGGGGGGGATCAGAGAGAAACATCTAGCAAGGTTGGATTATGTTGCCAAGTAAAATTCTGTGAAGTTTAAAAACTAAAAATAGCAATGCAACAAATCTTAACGCCTTGATTCTTTTGCTTTTCGACTCATGGGGCCTAGCCTGCGACGAACTGTTTGCGGATCGGAAAGTACTTTCCGACAAGAATAAAAATCCGGAAAGTCTAAGCCTCGAACGCTGGATTCGGATTGAGATCCCGATTTTCTAGTCGAAACCGAACTTTTGAATCCGACAGCCAAACCCCCATCGGAAACATTTTCCGACACGGTACGTCAAAGTAGGAAGCCTCTGATGGTTGACAGCCACATGCCACATGTGCCGATGTTTTCCAAGATGCGCTCTGTTGATGGCTTTTTTGCACATTGCTGTTTTAAATTTGTCGATGTATTTTGACGCTGCAGAAATAAGATTTGTGTTAGGAGTGGAGAGAGAGAGAGATCGCCGCAGTTGAATTTTTAACAAAGTCCGCTTTGCGAGTTTCATTAGGCCTACGCAAAAATCGTGAGTGTCCTTGTGGGGGTCTTTGTCCACATCACACCCGTCTGTATTTCAGTGGTATTATTATTATTTACTGGGGAATAGAATGGCCTAGGCCTAGAGCTCTAGATAATCGTCAACCTTAACCTAAACAATAGAAACCTGGTAGGGCCTAACCTACGACTAGGCCTATGCCATAGACCCTTACTCCTAGGCTAGCTAAGGTCTTGGCCTTCCCCTAGCCCTTACCCCTACCCGAAGCTAGGGTATAGGCCTAATGTCATTTGCATTGCCTCACAAAGGCCTAAGCTAGTCTATTTTTTTTGTTAATGTAAAGCCTAGGCCTTACAAACAGCTATATTGATTAGGCTTAGCCCTCCCCTAGCGCATATCCCAAGTTAAGGGAAGGTCCATGGGTCTAGGCCTAAATAGGCCTACCTGTGGTAGGGCCTAGCCTAAAAGGATAGGCATAGTAGGCTATAAATTAATTGACAGTAAGCCTAGCCCTAGCCCCATCAGGTCTAGGCCTTGCTTTTTTTGGTTACTGTAGGAAGTAGGTTAACCAGTTTAGCTAGGCCTACCTGTGGGTGTAGGAAGGCCTAGTGTATAGGGCCCTAGGCTTACAAGTCATAGGCCTAGGCCCCCTACTCTTTCTTCTGTACCGTAAGAATCATTGACCCCGGCACCACTGAAAATGAGGTAACGCCAAAGTTTCCCTACAAGGACACACCCATATGCCGCTTAATTTGCTACAAACCCAGTGATAAATCGCACGGTACTGGGCCTAGATGTCTTAAAAACTTAGGCCTAGCCGCCTAGTCAGCTGCCGGTACCTATCTAAGTCACTCACAACTGACGAACTTGCGTGTAAATTTTGGAACCATGTAGGATAAAATTGACCTTGTAACATTTCTAGTGCAGCAGCAACTCTCTGGAATATATACTCTCTTTCCTTCTCTTTACCTCAGCTCAGCGCGTCATTGCAAATTGAATTAAAGCTGCAAACGGCATCCATAAAAAAACTACGAATAGACTAGAATTTAGTTTCATAATGGATGTATACCCTTTTGAAGTTAAAAGTCTGTCTGAACCTGTACCCAGATCCTTCTTCATTTGGAAGCATAGATATTAGATTCATTTGCTGATATTCAGCACTCGAGTCTGCTTAGTACGTAGCGAGCAGGTGCAGTCAGCTTTATGCATCTCCAGATGTTAGCCTACACCATGCATAGAACTGCGTGCAAGCGAGTCAAATGTAGATTTTTTATAATTTATGTTACTTGTTACAATTGAAGCACTGAATAGTGCACATACACCTTAGCCACTGCACCAGTAACTCAAAACAAATGTATCATAAAGCAATACCTGGGGAGGTTCCTTTTAAAAGGCAGCTTATAAAAGATCAGTTCATCAATTAAAAAAAAATAACTTTTATAAAGTCAAAGTTCCTTTTTACAAACCCTTACCTCTAAAAGTATTCAAGTGTCTCATAAAAAAGGAACTAAAGTTCCTTAAAAAGGTTTCTCTTTAATTTTTTACCTTTTTTAATGCGACTGCAGATGGACTGACGTGCAACTTGCAAGCATGGCTATTGCGTACTGCTTGTCAAGAGCACGGTGAGCGGTAGGTCCATGAATCATGATGATACGTATGATATGAAAACTATAAATTTCCTAACGGCAAAGTTGTTTGCTAACAAATCGGAAAAGTGGTGCTAAGTAGCAAAATATGACACTAATTTATTATACTGGAACGTTTTAAGGAACTTTCTAAAAGTCCCTTGAAAATATGAACTTTGATCAATTAAACGTTCCTTAAACATTAAAATAAATCAAGTTCTTAAAAATTTCCGGGAAAATGGAACTTGTTTCTTTTAAAAAGTCCTTCTCTAGTATAAGCGTCCAGGTTGAAACGAGAATTCTTTTAAGAAATGGCATAGTCAAGTCTTGTTATGTTATGATTTTTCTAGGCCTTCCTATTGCAAGAAACTTTTTAAAGAACATCAGGTAATGCAGGTGTAGGTACAATATTTTTTACCTCCGTTATACATTGCTAGAGTCGATGGCAGGTTATGCGGTTAAATAATTCATAGTTTAAACGGACACGGTTTCAGGCGGTTGATTTCATTTCAGCCCGCATACATGCTAGTAGGCCTAATTACCACAGTATAGGGGAAAGATCTAGGCTATCATTGATTGCAGTATATCACGCAATATTTTGTTTTATTTGTAACTACAAGTAATATGGATTTAGGCAAGTTGGTTTTGTAGAGGTTAGTATTCATTTATATTTTTGAAGGCCTAATAAATTTTCATGGATTCTCTCCTGTAACTTTTTCTGAGGCTGTGCCGCTGAAAGCCAACGATCCACTCCATACACTACAGTACCCAGTAGGCCAACTGCAAGTGGCTGGAAGTCTGGAGATTTTAGAGGCACACCCATTGGCAGCTAGTTGTGCCGCACCTTCAGGAAAACTGTCAACAAAAAAAAACTGTAGTGTGCCTATTGAATTGTGTGCTATAGCCCTAGCTACTTGTAATAAAATCTGATGAATTAATTTTGGCCTAAATCTGTTTCTTTTTTAAATTACGTAAACCCGATTGTTTGATTTTATTTTTTTTTAAATATGCCAGTTACTTGTATGAAACTAAGTCCCTACCTATATCACAGTACGCGAGGCTGAATTTAATTTGAATCTCAAGTATTGTATTGTATGTATTGTTTTCTTTATTTCTGGGCTCGTGTCTAGCCATTTCGTTCATCTTACATCACTAGCATACAACTACCTACCAACATCAATTACAACAAACAACTTGAAAACACTTAAAATTAAAATCACACTATCATACTAGAGGAACCTTTTACATAATATTTGACCCTTTAACCTACTACTCACTACCTAACCATGCCAAATGCATAGCTTCATTTTCCCATATGTTCAACTGCTTAGCACTACTTTTTAATACTTAGGCCTTTCTAAAATCCTTTCTTACTTACATATTCTATAAATCTGTAATTTAATCCATTTTTTACATGTACTTTTAAAACATGCCCAACTATTTATGTCTTTGATTTCCCTGGTGGCCGGTGGCCCGAGGAGAGTTTTGTAGTGAATGTGGAGTGCCGTTATTTGTCTTTGAATAATTTATATTCACTAAGTGCAACTAATCTACTTATAGTCATCTTTATAATCAGCCTCCACCTTTTTAGAATAAGTAGTCTTAGGCTACATGGCCTAGATTTTAAAATACATATGCTAACGCCCAATAGAATTTATCCATTAGGCTAAGGTCCTAGTTCACACTTTTTTACATAAGGGGCCAAGTAAATTTTTTTACATTATTTTTCGATTACATATCTGCGTAGGGCCTTGGTATGCTACCGTATAGATTGGTGATATTTTAAAAGTCTTACCTAGACCTATGGTCTTACAATAATTAGTATAGTTTAATTTATTTGACTTAGTTATTGTACTCTTGTTTGATGGCCTGAATTTCGGCAAATCATAATAGGCCTATGCTAAATAAAAACATGCGACTGCTGTCGTTGATGGGCTTCTAAAACCTGCCGTATGTTTTGATGGCAGAGCACGTTAGACATAAGCAGCCACTAGAGCCGGTTTACTGACCACACTTGCAATATGTAGGGCTACCCCTGCCCCCACCTGCCCCACATACAATCTTACCTCTCACGACATCAGTAACTCAATTCCATGTGCTGATTACGCACAGGGCTAGGAGGGTACCGGTGCTAAACAGTACAGTTGTTTCCACAGTTCTTCATTTCAAGCTGCCGACGACCATAAAATCATAGCGTTGTTGATAAGTAATTGCATCTGTAAAAAATAAAAGTTTTTAGTTCCCAAGATATCTCTAGCATGGCACTTCTTTATATTACTTATTCCCCTTTATATTACTAGCGTCCAACGTGGGCTGTACGCGGATTACAACTTTGGTTTTTTCCCCACATAGGTCCTAACCTAAATTAGTCCCCTGAATGCAATGCACACTACCTTACAATTATCTGATATGACCTAAAGATTGCCCATCAAGCCGATGTTTTACAGTCCATGTGTTTAGGTCTGACAATGCTATCTGCTTGGTTTGTAAAGTCTATGAGTCAGTAGGTTAGGCGGAGGGCCTAGTGCAGGGGCTGGCCTAGAGTTGTAACATTGTTGAACCAACCTATCCTAGCTTTAGTTTGGTTAAGGATTGGCCGTTGTGTATCTAATGTAGGCACCCTACTTCCTAGGCTAAGGCACAGGGGCTAGGGCTTGAAAGTTCCCTGTCCCCTATTTTAGGTTTAGGTTGAAGTCAGCTCAGGTCTTTCGTATGCCTTGATTAGGCATTTACTTACTACTACATAGGGCCCTAGCTACTTTGTGACAGGCTAGATTTGTGTGCATAAATTTATAGCAAAGCTAAGGTTTTTTAAAGGATGAACTTATGATGTAGTGGCCTAGTTACTAGCTGAGATAAACATACCTCATGAACCTCGTAGGCCTATCGTTGGGTAGGCCTAGACCCCAGAATCCTTTTTCTTCTTTTTGCTGATGTAATTATTTCAAATAGATTGCATTGCAATGACTCAAGACTGACGCCTAGGCTACCTAAAAACCCGATTTGCAAAAGGTCTTGGGAACATTTACCGTCTACCGATTGACACTTGTCCACGTCCCATGTGTTAGTTGTTACAATTGAAGTGGGCGAAGACCACTGCTTCAGCCTTGTCCCTCCCACCGCTCGCGTCTGCGCGCTCTCATTGGTTGAATAAATTAGTTCCGACAACGGCTGGATAGTTTGTCGGAAACTTTACGTAATTCGGTTCGGGTTCCTCAAGCCGACTGTCAGCAAAATACCGTCGAGGCTAACTTTCCGAATTCGTTTTTCGTGGCGCCGAAAAAATACTTTCCGACAGTTCGTCGAGGCTAGGCCCCCATCCCTGCTTGTTTAACTGGCAGCGAGGGGAGGTTTTAGTTGTAAATTTTGATGTAAGGTGCGTATTTCCTGATGGGATAAACTGTGGTGCACTGAGACCTCCATGGACGTCTGTATTGACAGGATGTTTTTTGTCGACTCCTGTGCGCCTGGAAATCGCTCACATCTACTTGTACGTAAATGCCGTCAGCCAAAAGATTAAAACCTCGCAGTATTATTCCCACATCGTAATGAGTATTAAAAAGATAATTTGTGTATGTAAATGATTTGAAATCTTAATAGAGTAAACTTTTTAAGTTAAAAAAACGTCATAACGTTTAAACATCCCTCCTAATACATACATATTATTTAGCATGCTGGGTCGCAAACGTTTTGTGTTTCTTTGTCGGTGTTGAAATAAGTTTGGGTCATACTGGCTTAAGCCGTGGCTTGCATGTTAACACATCTACTATATTGGCAGGAGGGTTCACCATTACGTCACTGTAATGAATACCTTGTTACGCCTGGCGGGCTACTTTCTCGTCACTATAGGGATCCACACAGATCAGAATCCATTGTTCCCATATCTTGCAATAAATATTCTCTGAATCACGCCCAACAATTCAGTTACACTTACACCTGAACTCCTCTTGGCGTTTCGTATAACATATGTTTTTGGATTCGTTTATAGGTTAATTTTACTCGTGTACCCTTCTTCACTTAGTCAATCCATTTATCTAAGTAAAGAAGAAGTTAGTTTTCTATACTTTGTTTAGGCGTAACGAAAACAATCAATCGTATCTTGTGGTTTGTTTTTTGTTTCTCTTGAGAATTTGACACTAGTCAGCACTGCAGTTAGTTGTATCAATGAACCTTGCTAGGGCTGGGCCTAGACAAGATAGGCCAGCCTTAGTCTGATCTGAGTCCTTTCCTAGACACTCTGCAAGACAACATAAGTCTAGCCTGCTGGTATTGATGCCACAATAAACTAGTTTCACTAATACTCCCTTTTGGGAGCCGTCCTAGGACACATATAATGCGTAAACTTTAAAAATAAGAGCCATGATTTTGTGACAGCTAATGTATTGCCCTACCCGCAAGTCATTCCCATCATCAAGATCAATCCAAGTCAGGGCATGCAATTTGGAAGTCAATCGCCTGACCTATGACCAGATCCATTTTTTTTGAGGTGATTAATTACTAGCCGATTCCGGCGTTCGCCTCTGGGCGAAATATATACTAAGTTATAAATACCCAACTTTTAAGGTACAATAATAGTAACAATGCTTTTTGTTTTGTCGGTGAGATGACAAATAATTTATTAGCAGATCATGTTCGTAGAGCAACAACTTTGTTTTGAAACGAGCTGACCTTGTGTGATTTGTACCAACGCAAGAGAATTGATGAATTTCGTCCTAACGTAAAAATACTCATTGCCCATTTAAAAAAATTGGATAATACTAACCGCTCAGTAATACACTGCAGCACTGGCGATAGCCTATGTGCATTTTAAAAAATAAATAACTCACGGATTGTCAGAGAAAACTAACCAAACATTACGAGGACACCATTCAAGAAATGGCACTTCGTGATTCTGTACGTTGTCTGTTCAACAAAAATCACCGAATCTCTGACCAGATTGCACTGAAATTTAAAACAGATCATCCGGTACGAGGTTCCTGAGAAAACTTGCTAACGAAAAAATCTAGATTCGTTGGCGATTAAACCTACAAGAAATAATAAATTTTAAAAAGCTTGCTTATGGTATGAATTATTACAACTTGGGATTCGTTTTGAAAATATTTTTTGATTTTGGAAATTTATTTTGCCTGGCTGTGAAATGCAGAAATCGTGCACGTTCTGAAGCTACCCCCATATAGACTGGGAGCTTTGAATAAACCTAACAATATTTTACGATTTCGTTCTGGCTACGTGTTTCCATATATTGTCACAAAATGATAGACTACACTGCGTTATATGCATTTCAAAACTGTTTATATAATTTCCTAAAATACAATCCAGAACTTACTAATCTTTCCCGACCAGGGGATTGGACCCAGGTCTCCCACATTCGGTATAACGGCGCCTTAGCGCAACTAGACTAGTGAAAACGCCAAATTCGTTTTAGATGAGTATAAGGGCGCGTCAACTGTAAGGCCATAATGCGCCACTCTAGCTTGTGATAGGCTAGGGAGGCCTTAGGTAGGGGGAGAAGAATGGGAAATGTAACTGGATGCTCATACTGGCTGACCTCACGTCGTCTAAGAACGACTTTGGCGTTTTCCTAGTACATTGTAAGCATCATCTCTACTGGCATTTAGATATATAATATTAACACTTAAAAATAAATGTTTAATATTTTCAAAATAATCTAACACTATTAACTTTAATGAATATTAGTTCTCACAACTTTTTTACTAAAGAGCATCAACAAACTAATATCAAACGATAACTACGACGATCACTATTAAATAATTTCGATTTACACTTTCATGATTCGTAAGAATCTGAAGTAGGTCGGGCATCAAAATTCGGTCGGCCAACCCGGAAGGTTGCGAGTTGGATGATGGGATGGGAATTGCTTTACGGCTCCATATTTATGCAACGTAAAGCACTATCCCAATCCCAACATCCACTCGCAACCTCTCGTGGTTGGGCCCGTGGATTAGGGAGTTTTTCCTCCACACTGAAACTAATGGCGGGGAAAAAAGCTCTGGGTCGCGTCGGGGAAACCCTTCCCTTTGACTACCTCCCGACGGCGACGACCAATGAATCAACAGGACGGATGATGACAACGACGGAGCCGACCACGTCGTGAGGAACACCTGCCTCCCATATTTCTTGTGGCTGGTTTCTGACCAGCACGGCCTGTCCACCCCTTGTCCCTCCCGTGTCCACCCTTACGTCCCTTCCCTTCGTCCTCGATTAGCCAAGTTGCATAAATTTGTGACGTTATGCAATATCCACTCAAAAATCCTCTTAGTTCAAGATTTTGAAGGTCCCTTTTAATTTTTCATCAAGGTCGCATATGCCGTTTGCCCGGTAATAGGCGACAAACAGACAGAAAAACAAACCAAAAAAAAGAAAGAGCAAAAATTTTTAGGTGGTCAGTGAAATTGAGTTTTTCGCCTTCGGGCTGATCCAATAAAAAAAATCTCATCCACATTTTTATTTTCTTGTATGTCCTGGGGAATAATATTTTTTAATTTTGTTCCAAAAAGGAAGTCCAAAATTGCTCAAAATTTCCCCTTTTTGATATTGTAAGTATGTTTGGAGTTTGAAAAACACTTGTTTGCCAGTTGTCCCAGTGGTGAGTGCGGCGTAGAGGGGGTGCAGCGTTGCAATCACTGATGAGGAGTCACCGAAGAAATATATCAAAGGTTCCAAACACTAGTCAAGGTTTTTAATTTCTTTTTCTTAAAATAGAATGTAAAATGTTTCTTTTTAATCGAACCTACATTTTTAAATGACCAAACAAAGCTTTTTACTGCACTGATAACTCTATCGAGTGTCATAATACAGGCATTAACTACGAACTACCACAACTCTCATCTTCGTATTAACAGTCAGTGCTACGGCCCAAACATACAGAATGCACTAATTAATACTGAAGATATATTCAAATAATTTTTAAGTCGTCGATGTCTTTAGAAATGGTCTGTACGTACTGTGCCATCTTTCCAAGTACCAGCAACAAGGTCGGCGCGCGCATCGTGTGGCCAACCCCAACAATCCTCGCACCATGACCAATCACGGCCATGCACTCATATGAGAAGCCACAACCTAAGCCACGCCTTTCTCCTTGCGTGCATGGCCGTGATTGGTTCTGGTCACTGACTGCTAGAGAAGGAGCGGGCCCCCCCCCCCCCCCCCCCCCCCCTCCTCCTGGCAGTCAGTCTGTTGTTCTTGTTTGGTGGGATGTGTTTTGTGTCTGTTCTTCGTTTTGTTCTATTCACGAGCCTTCACAGTACATAGAGTGGAGGTTTCTATTACTCTGAATGTGTTGTTTGAACAAGTCCTTGTCTGTTTGATTCCTCATATAGTAATGTTTTCAAGTTTGTTTCCTTCATTAGGTTCTGTCCGGACTGGAAGGTTTAGTTCGCCTCTTTATTCTGGCCTGTTTGTCTAGTGTCAAGCGGATAAGAGGGGGCAATACACGAACAATTAGGGTTTTGTGGTATAGGTCTGAATTTTTACTGTTACTCGGAAACATATTCTAAGAAAATTGCCTCGAGGTGCCATGAGCAAAAATTCGTCCCGGTTAAGGGGGTGGAAGGGTTTGTGAAATAATGGGCGATTTTTAAAAATTCGAAAATTCAATATCAAACATAAAGTAATCCTAGATATTAACCAAATTAATGACATATTTGTAGATAAAGTCCAAAATTTAATAAAAAAATACATATTACCATATATGTATATCGAAGCAGATTTACACCCTTTGACTCTTATAACAAATTTTCGCACTTGCTGGGAGGATTGGCTAACCAAACGTGGTTTTGTGATAGGGCCGTGAATTTTCCCTAAAATACTCAGAAGAATGTTCTCTAAGAAATGGCTCGAGGTGCCCTCAAAAAAGTTGCTTGCTTATAGGAGAAAAAGGGGGTGTACTAAAAGGGGTTGATAACACTATAATAAATAAATCTGTATTCAAATATAATATTAAGGACGCCAAATTAACATTTATTGTAGATTAAGATCTAAAGTTTAATTTAAAAAAATAAAATTTCACCATATATGTATATCTGATCAGATTATGCGCCCTGACCACTTTTCATAAATTTACTCAAAAATAACGAAAGTGTATCGTGTGACCACTCGTTTAATCCAAAATTATGTCAATAATACGAATTAAGACGATTTTTGTTTGTAACACCTTGGACATATTTTCACGCAATGGACTCTGATCCATTTTCTAACAATAAGCGTCAAATAGCCTATTTAGAGTAACCTAACAATTTGGTGGTTTTGTAGTCGAGTGTCAACACACCTAGCCTATTGGATCAAAATAGTACATTCATGATGTGTGAATCATGTACTGTGAATACTGGCCGCTTTGCTAACGCTATAATAATATAGCCACGTTGATGGATGAGTCTTTTTTGGTCAATCGATCCTCCATTTTATATGGTCTTAATACTGTTTTCTTGTTATAAGTATGTTTTGAATAAAAGATCTGTGCATTGGTAATTAGTTATATAAACTTGTCAAAATATCTTCTTTAAAAGCACAGTTATTGATGTTATACAAATAGGTACAGTATATTTATTTTATTAGTGCACGGGAAGTCGTAGATTTGTTCCATAACACTTTCCGAATTTCATTTTCATTAAGAATTTTATTGAGTTATTTACACAAGGACTATTCACAATAGCCCGGGAACGAGGCCCTGCAATGGTAACGGGAATAGTGGTTATTATTTAACATTGCCTGTTAACTGTAACGGTAACGGGAAGCTATTGCCAGGCTATTATAGAGCAGCCCTAAATTTGACAAATTATTTACGAGTATGTTGCCTTGTGCGCGTTGTACGATTTAATAAAATAAAACTTAAATGTTGTAAACATTTGTATTCGAAAATGTGATTGTAGCCCAAAAAAAATGTGCCCAAGGTGTTAAAAAAAATCGTCCTAATTCGTATTATTGACATAATTTGGGATTAAACGAGTGGTCACACTATACACTTTCGTTATTTTGGAGTAAATTTGTAAAAAGGGGTCAAAGTCCATTGCGCGAAAATGTACCCAAGGTGTTAAAATGTTCTTTTCGTCCTAATTCGTAATATTGGAATAATTTGGGACAAAACAAGTGGTCACACGATACACTTTCGTTAATATTGAGTAAATTTTTGAAAATGGGTCAATTCGCGCATGAACTGATCAGATTGACAAATTATATGGTGACATTTTATTTTTTTAAATTAAACTTTAGATCTTAATCTACAATAAATGTTAATTTGGCGTCCTTAATATTATATTTGATTACAGATTTATATATTTTAGTGTTATCAACCCCTTTTAGTACACCCCCTTTTTCTCCTATAAGCAAGCAACTTTTTGAGGGCACCTCGAGCCATTTTTTAGAGAACATTCTTCTGAGTATTTTAGGGAAAATTCACGGTCCTATCACAAAACCCACGTCTGGTAGGCCGATCCTCCCAGCACAGTGAGAAAATTTGTTATTAAAAGTCAAAGGGTGTAAAATATGGTTAGATATACATATATGGTAATACGTATTTTTTAAATAAATTTTGGACTTTTATCTACAATATGTATTAATTTTGTAATCTCAGGATAAAATTTAGTTTGATATTTGAATTTTCGAATTTTTTTTTAAAATGCCATGTTTTCAACCCCTTCCACCTCCTTAACCGGACGAATTTTGTCATGGCACCTCGAGGCAATTTCTTAGAATATTGTTCTGAGTTATACAGTCCAAAATTCAGACCTCTACCACAAACCCTAATTGTTAGCCTTATCCGCCTAGCTATAGGAAGCGCTCGTCATTTCAGTGTTGTGTTGTGCCACATCAAGAACTTGTTCATCCCATGTCATCTGAGTCAATGCATTGATTGTGCAAGACACAGCAAGAGAGAATAAACTTTGTGGTTGTGTCAACAAAATGAAAGTCTGTTATAATTGTTTGTCAAAAGCAAGCCTTTAAAATTCCAAATGCGTTTTCTATAAGTACCCTGGTTGCTGATAGCTTGTAGTTGTAGTTTCTGTTCGCATTGGTCAAGTTACCATAATCCCTGAAAGGGGTAACAACCACTCTTGAATAGAGAAGGCTGCTTCCCCTAGCAAGTGATATTTGTTGTTGCATATCTGTGAAATTTCGTCGTATAAAAATGACAATTTGAACACCCGAGAATGTTTTTTGCTTGGTTTTCCGGTGAACACATCCATAAACTTCCGTTTACTCCGCATAGCATAGTGATTGAGATATTGTCATGATAAATCGTTAGCTTGTCTACACCACTATACAGAGTAAGGACCACTTTCTTTCTTGTGTCTACCGGTAGTTGTAGTGAACCATATTCAGAGGAGCTAGTGCATCTCCTGGTATAATGCAAAGTCTTTCAAATGAATCACGTCTCATCCTGAAGTTTGCGACCACTAATCTTCATCAAAATGGAGTTGTACAACACGGTCCCACCAGACGGAGTTGCGGACTTTGTGCCTACCCCTTTGCCAGGTTGGTCTCGCAAATAATGGTAAAAGTACGCGGTTCAGATAAACCCCACTCAGGTTCATATCATTCTGATATTGGCCGCGAGGTGCATCATGCGTGCTCTGAATGCTCGGCGATGTCTCATAACAGCTGCACACGGACCCCTCGCCAGATTGAGGGGGACATTACACTTATGCAATCAGTTTTGCATATTAACGTTATTTGTTCCATTTTTAACTGCAGGCTATTCACACTTCTAAAAACCCCAACACACACTACACACATTGATTTGAGTTACACACCATATACATTATTTTGGGCTATATTTAAATGTAAACAAAAACAACGTAGGTTTACACCGCCTTGGTTATAAACTTTGCTGGCGTTATTTGCGATTAGTATTTAAATGGCGATACTAATTTCCAAAATGGCTGACGTTGAACTGTTTTGGTCAAATGTGTTTTAGCTTTATGTGATATACACCTGATTCTGTAAACCACAACATGGACGGATGATGACACAGACGGAGACGACCACGACGTGGGGAACCCCTGCCCTCCCCTTACGCTTGTGGCTGGTTCTGACCAGCACAGGCTGTCCACCCCTTGTCCCCCCGCGTCATCCCTTACGTCCCTCTCTTCTTCTCGTTTAGCCAAGTTGCATAAATATGAGACGTTAAGCAATATCCAATCAAAATCAAAATCCGCCCGAATCGATTTGCCCGACCCGATTCCTGGCTCTGTGATATACGTAGTCTATGTCACGTCCAACGATTTTTAGTTTGAATCCTTCACGGACTAATTCTTCTTCGGGTTTCGGAATCAACGCATCCTTCATTTGCTTTGCTGCGCATCTAGAGGTCATCTGGTGCATTCTCCCGTGCAGAATTGTCAGGATTTTTTCTTTCGCCAGTTTTATTCTTTCTTCCTTGTTCCTCCAAGTCATCCCTTACGTCCCTCCCTTCGTCTCGATTAGCCAAGTTGCATAAATATGAGACGTAAAGCAATATCCAATCCAATCCAAATCTTATTTTGCGAACCTTCCTTCCCACGCTTAACATTGGATACAATTTTCAGTAGGAGCTGCATTACTTGCATCTAACAACCCGACAGTCGTATGGTCCTTAACCTTACTTTTTCACCCGACGAACACGAGGTAACTTTCCTTTTCTTGCGGAGACACACACACAGATTATGTCTGCACTGTAACCATTTTATGAATCTTAATCCTTTGCGAACACGTTTCGAGCAAACAAAGTATTTATTCGATTTTTCGCAATCATCCACATCTCTGTAACCACTCGCGGTCATCTTGTGACGAAACTTATAATATTGCTGATAGGGCAATAAGATCTAACTGGTTGAAGCGCCCTAGATTCACAAGTCGTCGTCGTTGCATATAAATCTTAGTACTTTCTTGATGAAGTAATTACAAGAGTTGACACGTGACGTGAAACAATCATAACTAATGCACGTTGATTTCTTTTTCAATAATGTGTGTTAAAAATTATCTAAATCATTCACTTTCAACGATCTATGATGAATTGTGAACAAAGAACAACCGGCTCTGATACTGATACCAGGCCTACCCGTGATGTTTACTGAGACTCGTGCACAACATAAATGTGGTTGGTTTAATTAAATTCGTTATTTGAGACGGTACTTAGGTTATAACGTACCAATGCAATAATTAATTAAAAACAATTTTGCTTGATGTTTTTTTAATGGACCCTAGCATACACGTACCGCCTTTCCAAGTCCCAGGCATCAAAGGATCGGCGCGCGCATCGTGTAGCGACCCCACCTCCTCGCACCATAACCAATCCTGGCCATGCAGGCAGACATCAGCTGCCGCCCACGCCTCGTTCTCTCGCAGTCGGCCTGTTGTTTTTAGGTGGACATGTTTTTTCACGGCTCTTCAGTCTGTTCTTGTTCTGCATTCACAGTAACAAGAGTTGGCTTCTGTTACTGTAGAATGTGTTGTCTTTGCTGTTGTTTCCTTGCATCGTTCTGTTTAGTGTTTGTTACCTGCAGGAGGTTGTCTGTTCTGTCCAGACTGAAAAGTTTTATTTGTTTTGTTTTCTCTCTTGCTGTCCAAGCGCCCGAAAACTACTTTTTAAATATTCCTCTCTTGATGGTATATTTGTGCCCTAAAACCCCAACAAACTAGTTCACTTGATGTTATGTTTTTACTGTTATTCCCTTTTGCCTTCAAATTCCAACTCGACACCTTCTCGCGGTTTGGCCCGAAAATAGGGGAGTTTCACTCCCTGAAACTAATGGCGAGCTCTGGGTCGTCGTCGGGGAACCCCTTCCCTTTGACTACCTCCCCGACGGCGACGACAAAGACAACACAGACGGAGACGACCACGACGTGGGGGAACCCCTGCCTTTTCCATATGCTTGTGGCTGGTTCTGACCAGCACAGGCCTGTCCACCCCTTGTCCCCCCGCGTCATCCCTTACGTCCCTCCCTTCGTCTCGATTAGCCAAGTTGCATAAATATGAGACGTTAAGCAATATCCAATCAATCATCCAACCAGTCAAATATAGTCTTTTCTTGAAAGGTACTCGGCTGGTCGCCTTGGAGCGTCTCTCCTGGCCGTATATCGTCTGTGAGGACATCACAGTAGGAGTCTGAACCAGACAATGGAACTGTTGATTGTCCGTGGAAACCTAACCAGGGTTCACACCCACGTTCTTCCTGATCAGGCTCGCTATTAGCACTGCTACTATACTTGACCTCACGGTTTATAGAAAGGCATAACTCTGGGTCGTCGTTGGGGAACCCCTTCCCTTTGACTACATCCCCGATGGCGACGACAAAGACAACACGGACGGATGATGACACAGACGGAGACGACCACGACGTGGGGGAACCCCTGCCCTCCCCATATGCTTGTGGCTGGTTCTGACCAGCACAGGCCTGCCCACCCCTTGTCCCCCCGCGTCATCCCTGACGTCCCTCCCTTCGTCTCGATTAGTTGCATAAATATGAGACGTAAAGCAATATCCAATCCAAAATCTGTTCTCTACGATATCCTACCCAAGTTGAAAGTAACAGTGTCTTAAAGCTGGTTACATAAAGAAGATCACAGCGAGTATGCATTCTGAGTTGACAGCATTAACTAGCAGAACGGTTTCCCAGACCTATTTAATGTCCATGTGGGTGGAATTGGCTAAGAGGTTATGGTCGTGTCTGGTCTACAGAACTTACATGGATTAATTTAACTATCTCATTTGGTTTGCACGAGGTCGTCGTCGGGGACTTTCCCCTTACCTTTGACTACCTTCCTGACGGCGACGACAATGACAATACGGACGGATGATGACACAGACGAAGACGACCACGACGTGGGGGAACCCCTGTCCTCCCCATACGCTTGTGATTGGATATGTAGCTGGTTCTGATTAGCACAGGCCTGTCCATCCCTTATCCCCCCGCGTCATCCCTTACGTCCCTTGGCCCGTAAATAGGAGAGTTTCACTCCCTGAAACTAATGGCGAGCTCTGGGTCGTCGTCGGGGAACCCCTTCCCTTTGACTACCTCCCCGACGGCGACGACAAAGACAACACGGACGGATGATGATACTGACGGAGACGACCACGACGTGGGGGAACCCCTGCCCTCCCCATATGCTTGTGGCTGGTTCTGACCAGCACAGGCCTGTCCACCCCTTGTCCCCCCGCGTCATCCCTTACGTCCCTCCCTCCGTCTCGATTAGCCAAGTTGCATAAATGTGAGACGTAAAGCAATATCCAATCCAATCCCTTTCGTCTCGATTAGCCAAGGTGCATAAATATGAGACGTTAAGCAATATCCAATCAACCAATTTCGTTACAACTTGCTAATTTCATCGTTCCTTTGTCCCTTGGATATGTTTTCGTCACTCAAGCCAGTTGTACCACCCGATAACCGACAACAATGCTTATGTTATTATGAGAGGAGCATTTAGGAGATAAGCTACAATCAACGAATACGTCATTAGTTTTTAATCCTGTTCACTACTGACAGTTTTTTTTAATGTTAACAATAATCTCATACCTTCAGTTGCGTGAATTGATACAATGAATAAAAAAGAAACGTATTCTTATAATTTATTTACTTAAGAGGGTACGCTGAGCTTTGCCCAACTCAAATGCGCGCAAACAGGTGTTGATGATTTCTGCTGAACGGTTGGTAATATCATTCCTAAATTTTGAATGGATGTTAATAAAGTACATTTATGTTGATTTCCGTAATTGGTTGCACAAAATAAGCCTCAAAGATCCATTGCCAGACGTAAGTCCAAAACGTGAAAAAATGGGAAATCCAAAACATGGAAAACAATTCTGGAAATTCCCACCACACCGTTTATCTGACGATAAAACCAAATTGACCTGCCCGTTCACATGGATTTAAACGTTGTTATCCATTATGCAAATTTGAGTTTAAAAAATTTGTACACTTGGAATAAATTCCCGAAGTTGACCAAAATTGAGTAAATTTTGGTGATTTCACTTAATTTTAATTCAAAATCAATTAATTAATTTAGGAATACGCGTAATGGATAACATAGATTTATTCTTTATGAACGTTATTGTGAAATTTGATAATGGTGTTATAAACCGTTAACCCGAAAAATCCAGAAAGCAAAGCGCTTACACTCGCCTCCGTTCTAGCCTCAGCATACCCTCTTAAGTGTATCTGTCAGTTGACATGTATACTGGTCCATTTGCTCTATAATCACGATGATGATGCCGGAGATTTCTTCAACACTGACGATACGTTGTCACTTGAAGGTTTTCCTAAGAATCTTCCACCACCAACCACGATTCCGCACTATCTAAAGACCGCTGACGATTCGACTCTATGACGATTGATGACGAAATAACTCTCTGAAGTTCGATGACGAAAGGATAATTCAATGTAGGTTGTTACATGGTTACTCGTCTACTTCTGTTCATTCCGTTCCTGACAAACCACGAGGTGATGGTGCAGTGCAGACGTCTCGACGAGGCTCGTTTGGCGTCTCTAGAGCGAACCTCACGATCTCGTCCAAATTTACAGCCGACAATGGCGTCTCGTATGACGTGTCTACAATTAGACTATGATTGTAGACGATGTCGTCAATGTCGAGTAGCGTCAGTGCCGTCTCGAATTCGCACTCGGCCCTGGCGACCGTGTCTTGTGGCGTAGAAGTCTAGCACACGAGAGTCGAGCGCTCGACGACTGCTCGCATGGGCGCGACCTCGCGACAAGATGCCACCGCAACAGGCTGGGCGACATTGAGGGTGTTTCTCGTGCGTCGTAAATGGCGATCAAATCTCCAATGTCGATGCGCATCATAGCATTCTTGTAGTCGTAGTCAAATGCAGACATGGCGTGGTCAACATTGTCTGTTCATGTGTCGTAAGTGAAATGTTGTGTGGTGGTTCACTTTGTTGGTTTAAATACTAGAGGATGGTAGCGAACGGCGGAGTTTTTTGGGATTTACACGACTTGTCACTTTACGTGTGCTATAAGTTACAGTACCAATTAGTACTAGATTGTTTACAATTTCCAATTTTCTCCGTTTTGATGGAGAAGACGATAACGTCGTGTTGTCGTTGCGGGCACAATTGTCGACATTAATATTGTTGCGTTATATGTTGTGCTTTTAAGTCAAGTTTTATGTCATACCTTATCCGATTGTAATGATTTTTTCACAGAACCTTTATGTTGTGAATTCATCCATAAATTTGAGCGCAATCAAAAAATCATTTCCCATGAAAATAGCAATTTTACGCTTTTTTTCGTTTAATTAAAATTACGCTCATCCAACAAACGCCCCTGAAAAAGCGTTTGAGAAATTTCCTAGTATTGTACAATGTTGAACAGTATTGTTTACAATCTTCGTCATCTAGAAGGCGGTAGAACCATGAAAAAAAATACTACAATATATTAATGGTTTTTGTATTGTATTATTTTTATTCTATTCAATTATTATATCCAACATACCCTATTGTTAGGAGAATATATAATAGAGTGGCTGAACAATATGAATTAGTTGCAGCGAATAATCTTTGCCGTTGAAGCGCCCTAAAACTACTACTAATACTACAGGACTAATCTTCCTCTGCACGATGTTCCTCTTCCCATTATACATATCTAAATGTAAATGCACCCTTCTTTTACTTCTTTCACTAAATGTCATGCCAATTAGTAACTAGTTCCAAAGCGAGTTACAATATACGATCGTAAGTTAAAACACACACGGATCAAAGTTGATCATAAAAAAGTTATGAATATTATATCTCTGTAAAACCTTAGTCCAGGATGTAATGGAATAACCTTTTTCGAGGGATGTCAGAGCATCACGTTCAGTTGTCGAAACTCAAGTTACTCAAAGACCAGAAGTTCTGAGAGTTCCTCAACACTTCATCAACTGAGCTGATCAAGAGGTAAGATCATCCCAATTTAACTTGGTGAAATCGTAATAGTTTCGTGAAGAAGAAGGAACATTTACTTTCCTTTATTGTACCTTCTATTAAATCCATTAAATTATATCGATGTACGTATTGAATTAACATTTGAGACTTTAACTTGTTTTTTATGAAATTAAATAAAACAACTTCAATTGACAAAAACCTAGTGATCGGATTTTGACAAGACCTCTTTGAAAAAATTCATCGGACTATTTAGACAAGAAATAAACAAATTTTCTGGATAGAAAGTGCACAGAACGAAAATTTATAGCATATGGTAATATGCATGGTATGTGTTTTCATCTAAAATACGCGCTTTTGACGTGCGGATGCGCCGTGAAAAACTGCACTCTATGCTGTAAAATTTCGTTCAGTGCTTTTTCTATCAAGAAAGTTAACTTATTTCTTGTCCTATTAGTTAAATGCATATTTAAAGAGAATTCTTGTTGAAATCCGATCAGTAGTTTTTTATCAATTGAAGTTGAGAAGACTTAAAGTTGTTGATAATTTTGACATTTATAATGCGTAACTTGTTATAACAAGCTAACGGTTCTGTTAAAAAATTCGAGATCATCGCCATTATTAGAAATGATATGTTTGCTAATTAATATTTCTCTTAACATGTTTTGTCCAAATAATGAATAGGATAAAAGTTAGAGCGTGATCTTTGTTGAGCTGTTCATCAGGCGTCAACTTGCGAAATGAGAATGCTTGTCCATCACTTCAATTTGCGGCCACTTGCCGGCGAGCTGTGACGTCACGTGAGGCTTTCCTATAAACTCCGCTTTTACTAACTGATGTTTGCGAGGTGGACTTTTTCTCTTGAATCGCCTTTTACGATTAGCAGAGTCATGCTCTGGGCCAATTCTACCCCGGGCCCAGACGGGGGTACCTAGGATATTATTCCGTTGGAGGGATGACAAGGATTGTTGCATTACCTCCTCCCTTCGTCTCGATTAGCCAAGTTGCATAAATATGAGACGTAAAGCAATATCTAATCCAATCAAATTGAAGGCAGTGCACACATTTCTAGGAAATAATTCTGAAAGTTTTTTAACTTAACAACATAACTAACATATTTTTATTATTTATTTACGAGACCTATATCACCGTCCTGTAGCAGAGGTTTTCTTATAATTGGATGAGCGAAGCAAAGACTTCAATTTCACTGACCCCCCCCCCAAAAAAAAAATTTAGCTCGGGTCTTTTTTTTCTGTCTGTTCGCTCTCTACCGGTCAAACGGCATATGCGATCTTGATGAAAATGACCAATGACCAATGACCAAACGGGTGGGGCTACAACGTTCATATTATACATGGGCATTAAGGTTATGGTGATGTGGTACCTTTTGGAAGAAAAAGTTGAAAAAGTAAGCCAGAATCCACAGAAAAAAAGCTTTTAATATAACTTTTTTACGGTAAATAATGCCAATTGACAGGTAACAATAGAAACTTGATAAAAATCACCTTCAATGCGTAGGCAGCAAAACAAAGCACTTGCAAAAGTAAAGATATCTCACGCAAACTAAAAACTTTAAAAAGCTCATCCATCAACGCGGCGGTACTTAAGCGTTTTCCAAGTTAGTTTAATAAGTGCGATATATCTTTGAGGTCCCGTCAAGTGGGCACCAATGTTTTTGTTATGATTGTTGCCGCATAAACTTGCTTGGTGTCACGTGATCCAGTGGGTGTTTACTCAGCACTATAGAGGTGTCCTATGTAAAGTAGAGGGCGCAAGTAGCAGTCTCGCTGGTACTGATTACCCACTCATATTATCACTGATATGTCGCTTTAAGAGTTAGGCCTAGGCGGTTTATGTAGCAGCTTTGGTAAAGGTGCTGCCTAGTTTTAGAGGTGTTTACCTTATTTTGTGATAATAGGCCAAGTACCAGAGGTAAGGTTAGGAAGTTAGTCACACTTAGTTGGCGTTGGTAAGTCCACAGTGGTTACGCAGCATTGTACCTAGTGTGAGGATCAAAGTTTTGAGTCCAGATTTGGCGCAGCCTTGGAATCGCTAATTGGTTTCATTTGGGTAAGTCCGTTTGTCTTTTTAGTGTTCTGACGAGGTGTCCTGGATGTTTAGTTAGGGGACCTAGTATAGTGTAGCAATCTCGCCAGAAAGCGATAGAAGGCAAATTTGGAATGTATTGTTATGGCACTGTGGAAACTGACAACGTGATACAGGCCTTGGTGGTTTGAGTAGCAGAATTAATAAGTACCACCTAGATGTAGTAGACTGGTAAAAATATTGAAGATTTTTAATCCTAGCGGCAAAATGTGAGACATTTGGGAACCGGGCTGATTCAAAGGTAAAAAACACCAATAAATCCGAATTTGCCAGGTACCACCTCGGATTTGATTGGATATTGCTTAACATCGAAGAAGGTTGCGAGTTGGAATTTATTGGGCCCGTTTGCCCAGAATCCAAGATGGCGTCCAACAAGGTGTAAAATCCGGTTAGGTACCCCATTAAAAGTAGGCCTACTATTATTTTCAATGAACACGTCAGTGGGGTTCATTTTACGGTTTTCGTGGTTGCGGATAATAATGGAAAGTGTTGAGTAAACGCCCAAGAAACGGAAGTACCATTTTCAAAATGGCGGCCACTTTGATGGAGAAAACTGGGCCTTTTTTCCCCTTTTAGTTAATACCATTTTATACTTGTGAGACATTGTGGCACCGGACTGAATTATGAGAAACAAACCCCGCTGAATTTTAATCTGCCAGGTAGCACCCTAGGTTTTGATTCATTTGCCCGGAATTCAAGATGGCGTCCAACAAGGCGTTGAAAAGCACAGGAAAAGTCCTATTTATTTTGGGTTAACTCTTAAGGAGGGCTCATTTTAAAGTTGTCGGGGGTTTTCGCGACAAGGCTCGCTCCTCGCGCAGACGAACGTATCGCCCAAGTTGGCCAGGATGTCGTCCTCCATAGCCGCAAAGTCCTCTGTGAGCCCGGCGAGCTCGACGGGCGCGGGGCTCTCTAAGGCGAGGATCTCCTCCGTTATGTCATGAAGTGTTGCGTCCATACGGTGCGCGAGACCCACGTCCTCGTTCATGGTCCTGGATAGTATATCATTAATCGAATAGAGTTATCCGCAGCCATCAAAGTCCAACTCGCAACCTACTCGTGGTTTGGCCCTTGATAAGGAGAGTCCACACCCTAAAACTAATGGCGAGCTCTGGGCATCTTCGCGCGGTTTGGCCCGTGAATAGGGTAGTTTCACTCCCTGAAACTAATGGCGAGCTCTGGGTTGTCGTCGGGGAACCCCTTCCCTTTGACTACCTCCCCGACGGCGACGACAAAGACAACACGGACGGATGATGACACAGACGGAGACGACCACGACGTGGGGGAACCCCTGCCCTCTCCATATGCTTGTGGCTGGTTCTGACCAGCACAGGCCTGTCCACCTCTTGTCCCCCCGCGTCATCCCTTACGTCCCTCCCTTCGTCTCGATTAGCCAAGTTGCATAAATATGAGACGTAAAGCAAAATCCAATCAATATCCAATCAATCGGGGAACTTTCCCCTTCACTTTAACTAGACGTCCACCCCTTGTCCCCCCGCGGCATCCCTTACGTCCCTCCCTTCGTCTCGATTAGCCAAACTTGCATAAATATGAGTAGTTAAGCAATATCCAATCCAAATCCCGACGGCGACGACAAAGACAACACGGACGGATGATGGCACAGACGAAGACGACCACGACGTGGGGGAACCCCGGTCGTCCCCATACGCTTAAGGCTGGTTCTGACCAGCACAGAACTGTCCAACCCTTTTTCCCCCGCGTCTCCCCTTACGATCCTCCCCTTGGAAAGAAGTATACATTGTGGTAGCTCACATTTATAGAAATTGTATTAACTTGGAGGCGCGAATAATCTTAGCTGTTTAAGCAACCTTAAGCTATTTTTACTAAAACGTTGTCGTTGTGGAGAATACCTTTTGTATTAAGTTTACTTCAAGCTATAAAACTCATGCATTTAAGTCATCATTTGGTACAAGACATCCATCAAAACTAATCTCTAAGGGTTATATAAAAGAGTTTTGCTGGATACCTGGACACGTGGGCTTAGAGGGAAATGAACACGCTGATCGGGAGGCTAAGGAAACTCCCCAGCGTAGCGACGTTGATTTCAATCTTGTTCCCGTTCCAGGGGGCGTAGCCTCGACGAACTTTTCGGAATCGGAAAGTACTTTCCGACAAAAAAAATCGGAAAGTCTAGCCTCGACGCTGGATTCGGATTGAGATCCCGAATTTTCTAGTCGAAACCGAACTTTTGAATCGACAGCCAAACCCCCCATCGGAAACATTTCCGACAAGGTGCCCGTCAGAGTAGGAAGCCATCTGATTGGTTGACAGTCATATGTGCAGAGACATGTGGTGCGATGTTTTCAAGATGGACGCCTGTTGATGGGGCTGTTGCACGTTGCTGTTTTAATTTGTCGATGTATTTTGACGCTGAGAAAATAAGATTTGTGATAGGAAGGGGGAGCGAGAGAGTGAGAGTTGCCGCAGTTAAATTTTTACAAAGTCCGCTTTGCGAGTTTTATTCGGCCTACGCAAAAATCGTGAGTGTCCTTGTGGAGGGTCTTTGGTCTCCTCACACCCGTCATGTATTTCAGTGGTATTATTATTTTTTACTGGGGAAGAATAGGCTAGGCCTAGGATTCTAGATAATCGTACCTTAACCTAAACAATAGAAACTGGTAGGGCCTAACCTACGACTAGGGGGTAGCCCCCAGGCCATAGACCCTTACGGGCCTAGCTCGGCCCGAAGTTTTGCCTAAGGGAGGGTCTACTAGGTCTAGGCATAGCCCTAACCCCTACCCTAAGCTAGGCTAGGGGATAGGCCTATGTCATTTGCATTACCCACACAAAGCCTAAGCTAGGTCTATTTTTTTTGTTAATGCTCAAGTCTACGAAACAGCTTAATTATTGGATTAAACATCCCTAGTCCCTCTGCCCCTAGCCATATCCCAAGTTAAGGGAAGGCCATTGGTCTAGGTCTTAAAAAGCCCTAGGGGTACCTATGGAGGGCCTATCCTAGGTAGGCCCTACCCCAAAAGAATTGGCCTAGTAGGCTATAAATTATTGTTTAAACTAAGCCTAGCCTAGGCCCCATCAGGTCTAGGCCTTGCTTTTTTTGTTATGGCCTAGGGCCCACTGATGGAAGTAGGTTTTCCAGTTAGCTAGACCTACCTGTGGGTGGTTAGAAAGGCCTAGTGTAGACCCTAGGCTACAAGTCATAGGCCTAGGCCTCGGCCCCTATTTTTTTTCTGTACCGATAGGATCATTGACCGGCACCACTGCAAAATGAGGTAACGCCAAAAATTCCCTACAAGGACACACACCATATGCCGCTTAATTTGCTACAAAACCCCGTGATTTAAAATAGCACTGGTACCTAGGCCTTACTGTCAAAAACATTAAGCCCAGTCACTACCGGTAGCCTACCAAGTATATCTAAAGTCACTCGCAACTTACGAACTTGCGTCTAGAATTTTGGAACAATGTATAAAATTGACCTTGTAAAATTCTAGTGCAGCAGCAACTCTTTGAATTTCTACTCTCTTTCTTCTCTTTACCCCGGCTAAGCTAGGTCTATTTTTTTGTTAATGCTCAAGTCTACGAAACAGCTTAAAATTTTTGGATTAAGCACCCCCTAGCCCCTCTGCCCCTAGCCATACCCCAATTAAGGGGAACCCATTGGTCTAGGTTTTAATAGGCCCAAATACCTATGGTGGGGCCTATCCGGGTAGCCCTACCCCAAAGAATTAGGCCTAGTAGGCTTAAAAATAATTGTAAGTAAGCCTTGCCTAGCCCCTGGGTCTAGGCCTTGCTTTTTTTGTTATGGCCTAGGCCTACTGTGGAAGTAGGTCCCATTGCTAGCCCTCCCTTGGTGGTTTAAAAAGGGCCTAGTTAGGGCCTAGGTAAAAAGTCATGGGCCAGGCCTGGGCCCTATTTTTTTTTTTTTCCCCGGTAGGATCTTTGCCGGCCCCACTGCAAAATAGTAACCCCAAAAAATTTCCCCACAAGGACACACACCATATGCCGCTTAATTTGCTACAAACCCGTGATAAAGTAGAGTAATAAGTAGAGTAGTTTATTCACCAATCGATACATACATAGTACAAATAGGTTTTGTCAGTAAGTAATAAATAAAAAAAGATACATAGCTCCTACAAAAGCCAAGGAATAATATTTAATAAAACAAACATTACCAAAGGGGGGGTTTCCTTAAAAATTTTACAAAAAAATGTAGGCCCAGAAATAAATGTAGCCAAACAATATGAGTTAGGTGATTTCAAAAAGATATGATAAACTGAAATTATTTGGGTCCGGTTCACTGATAAGAAAATTTAATAGAGAGTAAAAGCTATTGCTAAAAGGTACTTTTTTTAGTTGAGTTTGAATGTGTCAAGGAGGGGGATTTTTAGGGGGGCGGAATTTTTTGATATGGTAAGACAAAAGGGTTTATGGGGCTCTTTGAGTAAACTGTGTATTATGTTGGGGAAAAGTTTTCAAACTTCATAAGGTTTTGGAAAGGGGAAAAACTAGGGTTTTTGGAAAATAGCAGCGCAGAATTAGTGACAAAATAATGTTTTTTTTTAATTTGATGAGTAGGGAAAATGTTCCTGCTGACTTTCCCCCTGGAGGCACCGCCATGATTGTACTGCTCGCTTTTTTTAGGATAAAGACCCGTTCCCATGTGGGCAGCAGGTACCTAGGCCACTGTCTAAAAAAAATTAAGCCTGTCACTACCGGTAGCCTACCCCATATATCTAAAGTACTCGAACCTTTGAACTTGCGTCTAGAATTTTGGAACAAAGTATAAAAATTGACCTGTAAAATTCTAGTGCAGCACAACTCTTTTAATTCTACCTTTTTTTTCTCTTTACCCCAGCCAGCGCAATTGCAAAAATTTAAAATTTAAAGCGCAACGGATCCCTTAAAAAAAATACGAATAGAACTAGAATTTAGTTCATAATGGATGATATACCCTTTTGAATAAAAAATCTGTTGAACCCGAGGCGTACCCAGATCCTTCTTCATTTGAAGCATAGATATTAGATTCATGTGCTTATATTCAGCACTCGAGTCTGCTTAGTACGTAGCGAGCAAGTGCAGTCAGCTTTATGCGTTCCAGATTTAGGCCTATGCCATGCATAGAACTGCGTGCAAGCGAGTCAATGTAGATTTTCATAATTTATTTTGCTTGTTAGCAATTTTGAAGCCACTGAATATTGACATACACCTTAACCACTGCACCAAGTGACACAAAAACAAATGTATCATACAGGCATACCTGGGGGAGTTCCTTTTAAAAGGAGCTTATAAAAGATTCAGTTCATCAATTAAAAAAAGAACTTTTATAAAGTTCTTTAAAGTTCCTTTTACACCCTTACCTCTAAAAAGTTTAAGTTCCTCATAAAAAGGAACTAAAGTTCCTTAATAAGGTTCCCTTTTATTTTAAACTTTTTTAATGCGACTGCAGAGTGACTGACGTGCAACGTGCAAGCATGCGAATTGCGTACGGCTGTGAAAGAGCATGGTGAGCGGTAGGGTCATGAATCATGATGATACGTATGATATGAAAATTATAAATGATCCATAACGGCAAAGTTGTTTGCTAACAAATCCTGAAAAGTGGTGCTAAGTACAAAATTGACTACTTAATTATACTGGAACGTTTTAAGGAACTTTCTAAAAAGTCCCTTGAAAATATGAACTTGATCAATTAAAAGTTCCTCAACATTAAAATAAATCAAGTTCCTTAAAAAGTTCCGGGAAAATGGAACTTGTTCTTTTAAAAAGTTCCTTCTCTAAGTATGCGTACAGGTTGAACGAATTCTTTTAAAAAATGGCATAGTCAAGTCTTTTTATGTTATGATTTTCTAGGCCTTCCTATTGTAAGAAAATTATTTAAAGAACATAAGGTATGCAGGGTGTAGGTACAATAGTTTTTTACCCCGTTTACATTGCTAGAGTTCGATGCAGGTTATGCGGTTAAAATAATTCATAGTTTAAACGGACACGGGTTTCAAGGCCGGTTGAGTTCATTTCAGCCCGCATACATTGCTAGTAGGCTAATAAAACAGTAATGGGGAAAGATCTAGGCTATCATTGAATTGCAGTATATCACACAATATTTTGTTTTATTTGTACTACAGGTAATATGGAATTTAGGCAAGTTGGTTTTGTAGTTAGCAATTTATTGTAATATTTGAAGGCCTAATAAATTAAGAGATTCTTCTCCTCGGGGACTGTTTTCTTGAGGCTGTGCCGCTGTAGCCAACGATCCACTCCAGACACTACAGGTACCGGTAGGCCTACTGCAAGTGCTGGGAGGTCTAGGAGATTTTAGAGGCACACCCATTGGCAGCTAGTTGATGCCCACCTTCAGGAAACTGTCACACAAAAAAAAAATCATGTAGTAGCCTGATTGTTTGATTTAATTTTTTTTAAATATGCCAGCTAGTTGTAATGAAAACTAAGTCCTACCTATATCACAGTAGGGGAGGCATGAATTTAATTTGAATCTCAAGTGGCCGAGGAGAGTTTGTAGAGAATGATTGAATGTGAGTGCCGGTATTTGTCTTTGAGATAATTTATTCACTAAGTGCAACTAATCTACATAATAGTCATCTTTATAATAAGCCTCCACCTTTTTTAGAATAAGTAGTCTTAGGCTACATGGCCAAGATTTTTAAAATACATAGGCCTGACGCCTAATAGAATTTATCCATTAGGATAAGGTCCTAGTTCACACTTTTTACATAAGGGGCCCAAGTAATTTTTGACATTATTTTTCGATACATACCCTATCTGACCTAGACCTATGGTCTTACAATAATTATTATATTTTTAATTTATTTGACGTATGTTTATTGTAACTTCTTGTTTGATGGCCTGAATTTCGGCAAATCATAATAGGCCTATGCTAAATAAAAACATGAGACTGCTGTCTGATGGGCTTCTAAACCTGCCGTATGTTTGACGGCAGAGCACGTTAGACGTAAGCAGCCACTAGAGCCGGTTTACTGACCACACTTGCAATATGTAGGGCTTACCCCTGCCACCACCTGCCCCACATAAAATCTTACCTCTTCACGACATCAGTAACTCATTCCATGTGCTGATTACTGCAGGGGCTAGGAGGGTACCGGTGCTAAAGTACAGCAGTTTCAACAGTTCTTCATTTTAAGCTGCCTCACGACCATAACAATCATAGCATTGTTGAATAATTGCATCTGTAATAAAATAATAGTGTTAAGTTCAAGTTCTCTAGCATAGGCACTACTTTATATTACTTATTCCCCGTTTATATAACTAGCGTCCAATGTGGGCTGGAACGCGGATTACAACTTTTGAGTGTTTTCCCCCACATAGGCCTAACCTAAATTAAGTCCCCTGAATGCAATGCACACTACATTACAATGATCTGATATGACCTAAAGATTGCCTATAAAGCTGATGGTTTACGTCCATGTTTAGGTCTGACAATGCTCTCTAGGCCTGTTTGTAATTCTAGTGAGTCAGTAAGTTAGGCGTAGGGCCTAGAGCATGGGCTGGCCTAGAGTTGTAACAGTGTTTAACCTAACCTAGTCCTATGCTTTAGTTTGGTTAAAGATTGGCCCTTCTGTATCTAATGTAGGCCCTACATCCTAGGCTTAGGCACAGGGGCCTAGGGCTTGAAGTTCCCTGGTCCCTATTTAAGGTTAGGTGAAGTCAGCTCAGGTCTTTCGTAGGCCTAGATTAGCAGATACTACATAGGCCTACTACTTGTGACAGGGCTAGATTTGTGTGCATAAATTTATACAAAGGCTAGGTCCTAAATGATGAACTTTATGATGTAGGGCCTAGGTACAATACAATACAATACTAGGCTAAGATAAACATACCTCATGAACCTCGTAGGCCTATCGTTGGGTAGGCCTAGACCACCAGAATCCTTTTTCTTCTTTTGCTGATGCAATATTTCAAATAAGATTGACAAATTGACACTTGTCAAGTCCCATGTGTTATTTGTTTACTATTGAAGTGGGCAAAGACCACTGCCTTCAAACCTTGTCGTTCCCACCGCTCGCGTCTGCGCGCTCTCCCATTGGTTGAATAAATTATGTTCCGACAACGGCTGGGATAGTTGTCGGAAACTTTACGAATTCGGGTTCCTCAATCCGACTGTCGCAAAATACCGTCGAGGCTAGACTTTCCGAAATTCGGTTTTCGTGGTCGGCCGAAAAAATACTTTCCGACAGTTCGTCGAGGCTAGGCCCCCAGGTGTCAAGAGTGGATTGGGCCATCAAATTCCAACTCGCAATCTTCTCGTGGTTTGGCCCGTGATTAGGGGAGTTTTGCTCCCTGAAACTAATGGCGAGCTCTGGGTCGTCTTTTGGGAACTTTCCCCTTCCCTTTGACTACCTCCCCGACGGCGACGACAATGACAACACGGACGGATGATAACACAGACGGAGACGACCAAGACGTGGGGGCACCCCTGCCCTCCCCATTCGCTTGTGGCTGGTTCTGACCAGCACAGGCCTGTCCACCCCTTGTCCCCCCGCGTCAACCTTACGTCCCTCTCTTCGTCTTGATTAGCATATTTCTGGAACAAGATAGAAAACAATAAATTGCGCCAAATCAAGAATAGCACGGCAGCCTGGAGTGGAGTGGTTCTGGCTCGTTTAAGAATCGGGCACACATACCTCACTCACGGATATCTTCTAAGAGGTAAAGACCAGTAGCGACTCGTGCTATTGTGCGCTGGAGCTGTAGCACCACCACCATAATTCATCCATATCCATTAAACTGAGTTTTTGATAAGTTTAATGTGTAAGTATTGTAAAATTAAGTATTCAAAAGTTTCCGTGGCCGTGCTGCAGAGATGGCGCTGATGGACAACTTTTTCATACCGCGTATTACAATGGTGGTGATGCTTTTGAACCAAGCATGTGTAGAAACCAGCGATGTGCTCCGCACCTAATTCGACGACTTTTAAGCCCTTTTAGCTCGCAACGACAGGGATCAACACGGATAAAACGAAACGCAAACCGGTCTTCTGGTGCTATCGAGACTCGCGCACTCGGGCTCTGTGTAGGTTCGCCCGCTAGCCGCGCACTTTTGCAATCACTTCACTCGTCAGTCGTCAGTCTACAACCCTACAGCAGTCGCTGTAGGTAATTGTTGTTTTATTTAAATTGATTGCGGTTTAATTTTTATTCTAGTATTTTTATTTGTGGGGAGGAGGTGGGTATTGTGACAACCTCACAACCCCTCCTTCCCTGTCGTACATAACCCGTATGCATGATTTACGTTTGCTGTATATTAGCACCACCTGTTTTAATGTCCACGAGCCGCCACTGCAGCACAGTGTAAATAAATAAGGTTTTGGGGGACAAATATGTCGTAGAACCACTTAGTGAAGAAGAGGTATCGTGTGGCTCAATATGAATTCAAAATCTAGTATTTGCAATATAGACTAAGAGAATTTATAATTTAAATACGTATGGATATATTCTATTGGGCGGGGCGCAGATGAACGTACAAACATTTATTTGAGCCTTTTATGTTTGTGACCGTTGTATTGCACCAGAGTACAACTGTTAATGATACTTATAAATTATATCAATATAATTACAAATTTATTAATATCAAAGCAAAATATGTATTTATATTCTATAATCTATTATAGGCCAAAAATGGAATTGAATTTAACACTATAGAGTAGAGCACACAGTGTCTCAACTCTATTAAAATCAAGCAACAACAATAAAGCCACTCAAGCATTGTGAAGAAAATACAGCAGTAAATATTATGCGTTCCTAAATTATTAGAAAGCAAAATATTCAATACGGGACAAAACAACAGTATAAAAAGAACATTGGGGTGTGCTTTATTTTCTCGGAATCATGGTTGCCTGAGTATTAAGTCATGCATCTACTCTTAGGGGATTTGATACTTATTAGGCCCTATAATAAAATTGTGATTATGAAAATCAAGATTTAAAATAGAAACAAAACAGGTATTGAACCCAGGTCTCCCGCTGGCCGGCCGCGGAATAGATAACTGGGAGTGCACGGTGATAATTAAATCTTTAGAATTTGATGAGCATAATAATATCAAAATGCACCAATATCTCATCAGCAAATACACTACCGCGGTCTCGGTGGTCATCTGAGAGACATGGGTTCGATCCCTGGCCAAGGTTAAGTTTTGTAAATCGGGACTTAGCCCTTTTATTGTGATATAAAAGGCCCACCGATTGTTTATGGCAAAAATGAATTAGGCATAACAACTAGGATAAATTTGATGTATAAATATGATAATAATAGTGGTAGAAAAGGTGTTTTGTTTGCGTAATTGCTTGTGGATTCCCAACACAAAATAACGAAATAGTACATGTGTTACCGACAGTGTTGCATCAACTGTGTTGCGACAGTGTTGCAAGCACTCGACTCGGAACCGGGAGGTCCCGGGATCGAATCCCATCGAGTCCGGCAATCCTGACTGAAGATTCTTTCCGAGGTTTTCCTCAGTCGTTTATGCGAATGCAAGGGATGGAGTCCTCTTAAACAGATCTCGGACATCCCTTCACAATTGTCCTATCCACAACATACCTAGTTCACCTGGGCCCCGATTCATGTACATTTAACCCGGAGTTAGGGCGAGGTAAGGAAGGAATAGGACGGGTAAGGTCGAACCAATGAACAAGCTCTATGTCACTGTATGAATGACGATTAACTTATCACTGCAACTTAGATGATTGTTTCATTGGTTTCCACCGCCATCTAACTTAGTAAGTTTGACGACGAACTTTGCTAAATGTCGCCGTGTTTTATTTAATTTTTGATGTCTAATGAGAATTTTGATGCGAGTGTGTTGTACATCAACGAATTGAAAGAAATACGTATACTCTTGCCGTAAGTTATGGCATAGCCTAGGACTATCGTATTATTTTGATTCGAAGTGAAGTTGCAATTATCCGTCGAAACTTGTAATTTTTTAGGGGAGTGTGTGGAAACAAGGCCATGCAGGCTAGGTAAGGCCTAGGGCTTGTCAAACGTGTATTGGTGCTATGCATATTTCCAGGCCTATAGCCTCCAGGAACAATAGACTAAGTCTATTTAAATTATAAATAATTTTCTACAACTAAGCCTAGGTCGATGCCTGTTTCTGTTATGTTTTTGAGCGCAATAACAATATTTTTCTAGTTTAACGTCTAGGCTCAAAAATAAAAATGTCCGTCCATCTGTTTACAAATTTTGGCTACCTCCGAGGCAGCATAAATCGGTATTCATGAAGCATTGACTTGCCGTAACTCTCGCTAACTTTCACACCACCGCTAATCCTGGCTAGCTCGGGGATTAGGCCGAGGTAAGGCCGAGTGGCAATGACTATATTTTTTGGTAAACACATTGTTTTTTACAAAATACTAAACAAGAATATCGAAAATGCGTCTTCGTGAGTCGATTCTATTTTAATCTGAAATTAATAGACATGTAACTTTTTGAATTGTGTCTTGGCATTAACTTGATGGGCCAATTTGTGTGGGAGTGCAAAATCCATTTTTCTCACCACTTTAGGTGTAGTCATTAGCGCCAAAAAGGGCATAAGTATAGGGCGATATTGAACAGTAAATACATTTTGCCCAAATAAGGGCCTAACTAGTACGTGTCACAAGTTAAATTTCTTATAAACAACATATAGACTCGAACCAAAAAAATTGCATATTTTTTACAACGATTTGGTGCAAGAAATTATTTTGTCGTTGTACCGTTTTTTTTTTACCATATATCAGCCGGTTGTAATTACTGGTAGTCGACACTTGTGTGAAATATTTCTTTACCAGACCAAACAACGAAAGTCTGCATGGGGATATAAAGTGCACACAAATAACACACAATAATTTTAAAAATACCAATTACTGAGTGTAGCATAACATAAATAAACAATTATTGGGGCAATTTTAAAAGGTAAAAGAATTTGGATCAAGCAGGTTCCGAACTGGCGACCCTTTACGTGGTAGTTGACCATGCTACGCATTACTACGCCGCGACGCGGCCGTCCTTCGCGTTGGCTTTGAGTGGTACATCGTTTTTCTTGTTGTTAGCGTATCTGCTTCCAATGCAGAAGGTTCAGGGTTCGATTCCCGCCAATTTCAGAAGTTTAACTTCTGATTTGGACTTAAGTCCATCAGTTCTTGTCTTAGGAGTTTGTAAACGGTGACTTTGGAGCCGTCCTAGCAACGAAGCACAATAAATTCAGAGTTGTTCTGAATCGGCCTTGTTGATTCTGGCGTTGATCCGCGGGTGTTCGCACTGTCCATACCACTGATTGCTATATTTCCTATTAAAAATATCGATCTTTGGTTGGTTATCGCTCACTCGTCGATTGCGTCGGGGCCTACAGGGTTGGCTTGGTCGCTTTGATTTACTGTCCCCCTCTGAAAATCAGTTAAATAACTGAGTGGGTAGACTCTTTTCCAATTTATTTTATTTATTTATTTATAACACGAGCCTCACGTCGCATTCAGATAACTCTTTATTTAATGGTATTATTAAGGGCACTTTTTACACTTCAAAGCCTTCTGCCACATTTAATTACTGTTATAATCGACTATTTATAAAGCATGCACGTTATTACTCATTTATTCTGGCGTAATAACATTTGAGGTGAGGTTTCTGCCGTCGTCGGTGCAAATAGCCACTACCTCCGCCTAACTCTTGGTGTTAGGGAGTATTTGGCTGAGCTGAGGTAGGGGTAGGGCGAGGTAGCGAGTGTTAGCTCAACGTACATGAATCGGATTTGACGTTGCCCCTCGCTAACTCTTCTTAACCCTGCCTAACCCTGGGATAAAAATGTACATGAATCGGGGCCCTGAAGAGGGGCATATTGCACTTATAACAGGTGTAATTCCCACGATTAAAAAGAATAGCACGTGTTGAGTCACTTATCTTCCAACATTGGTTTCAGCAAAGATACCCTACACACTAATGGAAAGTGGGTAGGTGGATTGCGGACAGATAATATTCAGAGTAGGAAATATGTAACATAAATAAATAACGGTAAGTAATTGTTAACTCAGTCGGCGTTTGATGACGTTTTCAGTGGCTCGAATACATTTTTTCACGGAATGAATTATGTTTCTGATAAATATGATATTGAAGGCTATATTCCATTTAGTGAGCATGTTTCACGATGATAGTCCTGTATTTTTTTT
>JAMZAV010006616.1:0-53084 GCA_024449915.1 Sweltsa coloradensis | reverse complement strand
AAATGTATTTTTAAAAACGAAATCCGTTCATGCATTACCCCACAAGACGGCTTCAAAAATGAGCAAATTATTTGAAATACAGTCATATTCACAAATTTATTCTATTTATTTGGAAAACAAAATGAAAAAAACAAACTGGTATTAGGCTGCATATAACATGCCTCTTCAAAAAGAATTTTGAATCGTGTTTCTATCTACTGTGGTGTTTGAGATATCTGTGCCGCCGATTAGCACTGCGTCGCGCGCTAAAACCGTCCTGGATACTGCCTCTTAATTCATAGGTATTTTGGCTAAGTGGGAGTTTATTAGTTGCTGCGCTACAGATTTAAGTGATGTATTTATAGAGTAGAGTAGAGCTTTATTCACTTAGACTAATACATGCTAACAATGCTTTCTTTTGCTATACTTACAGTTTGCTTCCAATACTTTTATTGTGTATTTTTTTCAACGGTCTGTTGGTACCTCCTTCATTTTGGCAGCTTGCTGGCATTTACTTGCCCCGATATAATTAGGGTATTTAACCATCTGCTGGCCGTCTTCCAAACATGTGATGCAGGTAACTTTACTTTCCACCTCCACCCAATGTTCAGTATGTATAATGCTGAACTGTTTGCACTATTGGAAAGCCTACTATATGTTCAAACGAGTAATGATTGAAAGTTTCTAATCTGCACAGACTCTTTGAGTTCCCTGGAAGCAATGTCAGAATTATATGCAAGCCATCCCATAATTCACAAGATTCAGATTATACTTACAAAGCTTTCCTCTAAACATAAGTCTGTGGTTTTTTGTTGTGTCCCTGGTCATTCCGGGATCTTAGACAACGAAGTAGCAGACAAATGTGCAAAATCAGCATGCGAACAGGACAGCACAGACTGTCCGCTAATCATTCCACTAGACTGATCCAGACCAGATGTCTGTGTGCCAGCACGATTCTTTTTGACACGGTTCTCAAATAACACCTTATTGTAAAGTTGGCTCATACAAACGTTATATGCATTTCCGACAATTGTCTGTCCAATCCTGTTGCCCAGAGCCGGGTATTTGTTCACCACAGCTCTGGCCACACTCTCAACAACACTCCTCTTCGTCTCGGGTACATGGCATCGGTATCGACATCGGGTATATCGCAGTGTTGAATTCGGGAATTTACTCTGCCTCGGTAATTAATTATTTATTTGTTTCTCACAACTTTGCTGTAGACCTAGTAGCATAGCATAGTGAGTATACATACCTGGCCGTAATGAAAATAGCACCCATAACTTCAGCTGCTGGGAACGCCTTGTGTAGTGAGTTTTGCAGCGCCAGCTCAAAGTCCGTCATTGTTCTAGTTGGGCGCATATGCGGCGCTAAATTTTTTACGTATGCCAATAGCATGTTGTATGCTTCTTTTGTTCTCCTTGTCATTTTGCATATCCAGCTGCAAATGACTGAAACGAATACAATATACATGATTTCAGTAATATTATCATTTTAAATTAAGGCTAGACAAGTTAGTATTTTAGCAAATTGCCACTGGTTGATACCTTATTCAAATAATCCAATTCGATGTTAATCAAAATGCAGCTAAAGTTGATTGATGATGATGACGACATTAACGGAGTTGTTCTCATCGGGGCGCTCTCCGATACTTTACCAACCTTTTTAGTCTCCGATGTCCCACCTACCTGCTTAAGAAACCCATGTTACACGAAGTAATATAAGCACACGGTCTATTACGCGGTTAATTAAAATATTAAAAATATCAAATTCTATTGAACACAATTTTGAACACACACAACACAAGTACTTCGTTTAGGCATTTCTTAAACATCTCCCAAACTAGATTTAAATTATGCCCTGCACAAGATATTTGAGCAATATCTTGGTTCCTGAACGCCGCAATGACGTTGGCCCCATTATCAGTCACTATGGTGACATTGTTGCTCTTGAGGTAATTGGTTTGGTCGTGAAATTCATCGTCTTCGGAGGTTATGTTTTTACCCAAAAATGGTGCGATAATTTTAATAACTGCGCTTCTAATGTTTAGTGCCGTTTTTGTTTCTTTTCTCGGTTTACATGCCAAAAAGTAGGTCTTTCGTGTGCTTTCCACGATCTGATCAGCGGTGACGATAACATAACATACGAGATCTGTCGGTTCTCATCAGTCCATACGACGTGGGGGAACCCCTGCCCTCCCCATATGCTTGTGGCTGGTTCTGACCAGCACAGGCCTGTCCACCCCTAGTCCCCCCGCGTCATCCCTTACGTCCCTCCCTTCGTCTCGATTAGCCAAGTTGCATAAATATGAGACGTTAAGCAATATCCAATCCAATCAATCATCAGTCCATATGTCCACAGTAAATGGTGTTCCAAATTACTACGAGCATTCCTGGACATAGTTTTTTTTAACTTCTTCCATTTTTGCATATTTGCGCGTCAGGAACTTTTCCGTGAGGGTTTTTCTACTTTGTAGCAATTCATTAACCATAACATGGGCATATGTCGCACCAATATTTACGAGTGATTGGGCAAATATCTGAAATTAAAATAATGCCAATTTTAGTGACTTATGTTCATTGTAAACAGGGTCGACATAAGTGATTGCCAGTTTTGAAAATAAAAATATATTTCGTCAGTAATTTTCATAAAAAAAATCAATGAAATTTTTTCAGATCCTTGCAAACATTTACATTATAGTTATAAGCGGACTTAGAGCTGTACCGATACCACATTTTGCCGATACCGATACCAATACCCACCGATTCCGATACCCGCTGATTTTGATTCTCTAATGGGACACCCCTTTTGGCATAGTTTCAAAATTTCACATGATTAAAAATTAATAGTAAAAAGTAAAAAGCTAAAAACCATAGAACAGCCACGAACAAATTAAATATATAATTTCCAAAAACTATCATACTAGCTACAGTAGGAATTGATTACAGTATTGGAAAGGTAGTAGAAGGAAAAGATTTGGAATTCTGTGGATAATTTATACACTTTAGAAAGTCATGGTGGAACACTTGCAACAAACCTGATAGCTAGACCTTGGAACAATTTAGAACAAAATGTTCTGAAATTCGTAATGATCACCGTATGTAACACCACGATGCTATGCAAGAGATTGTTCCAAAGTATATAATTATAACAATTGACAATTCTTCTTGGGCTATGAAATCAGGGCGGTGACATAATATTCCATCGTGAGAAGCCAGAGTAGAGCATTAGGCCTATCAAAGAAATATGCCAACACAGGAATTATAAGCGAGCTTCTTTATTTAAAAAAAAATAAAGTAGATCTTCTGGCTTTAACCTTGTAGGCCCGTATCAATTTTCATTTTTAAATTTATCAAATCTTGGCATATCATAAATAAATATAAACAATAACATGAAGTTGGATGTTTTTGATTTTCTTACATAAAATAATAGGGCCTAGGCCTACTCTAGTTGGTAGGAACATATTTGTATTACCAAGTGACAAACCACATCTCTGCATCACAAAGCCCATCGTGACTGCAATAATTCTGAAAATCAGACTATAATGCCTATAAACCAAACAAATTAAAGGCTGAATTTACAAAAATGCGTATATATAAAAAAAAAAAGAATTCTAGCCTGTCTGATAATAAACCTAAAACTGAAAGTAAGTAGGGCTACGTGTAATTGAATGAAACATGTAGGTATGCAATTATGCATGTCAAATAAAACTAGGCTACCGTGGAAAAGCACAGTTGGCATCGTCATGTTCTTTAAACCTCAAGAGTCTAGGGTTTTAGGTTTTTATTCAGAAACACAAGTTTTTGTAGGTTTTCAGGCTTCATCGAACTCCGCTTGCTTTCGCAAATTAATCCCGGCTGTGCTGAATAACCGTTCCGAAAAGACGCTGCTGGGCGGTGTACCTAGGTACTTTGGAACTAGTTTTTTAATTTCGTGAAATCTGGAAGTCTGCCAGTGTTGGAAGACATTTGCATCATTTTCCAGTAATGGCTCTCGAAGGTAATCATCTACTTCGTCGCGGATCGTCCTTGCCTCTTCCACGTTCTCCACATTGTGATCCATTTTCGACTCTTTATATCTCGCCCAGATTGGAGCAGTAGGCCTAGTGGCAGCAGTTCCTTGATTGATGTCATTTCTTGTAGGTGGGAGATCCCGACGAGGGTCTTGATCTTGTTGCAGCTCCAGAAGCTCTTCTACTAGGGACTCCTTTGCATCATCGATGAAGACTTCACGAGAAAAAACTTTGTCTTTCAATCGTGGATCCAACAAGGTGGCAGTCGTGTAAATTGTGTTGGATTCGAAGCCCACAAACCTATTATTCAATGACAAAACCAGATCGTTTTGCATCCCTTGGAAACCCCATCTCCTCATTTCGATTTTTTTAAGATCGAACGTTAAGATATTATAAAGGGGGATTATTTTCGCTTATAGTTATTAACCAAATTAAGGGTAAATTTCCTTCTTGTCATCCGTCTCATCCGTGGACTGGGGGTTCTAGGCCTAAAGCAATTTTGTTCCCCCCCAAAGATCTGTAAAGGGCTTTTGATGACAAAAAACCGGGCATGATGTAGAGGATGGTGTCTCGGCCAAGGATTTGGGTTTTCGCGCATTTCGAATATCCTCTTTTTTTCCTAATTTTCATAATTTTACCTAGATGTCGTGGGCATGTTTTATTGCAACAAATGCTGACTGGGTATTGCGCTCGTGGACACTGCTCGGCAACCAGTGCAGTGCAGAGCAGTCACTTTTGCCTTGCGCCACAGCAAACGAGGTGTGTACTATCTAAAAAGCTTCCCGTGTGCTCTCTCTCAAAGCTCTGCCCTCGGGGCCCTTAAAATTTCCAACTCGACACCTTCTCCGGTTTTGGCCCGTGAAATATTGGGTTTCACTCCCTGAAACTAAGGCGAGCTTTGTTCGTCGTCGGGGGAACCCCTTCCCTTTGACTACCCCCCGACGGCGGGGGACAAAGACAACACGGACGGATATGAAAGACGGAGACGACCACGACTTTGGGGGAACCCCTCCCCTCCCCTATGCTTTGGGGCGGGTTCTGCCCCAGAAGGGCCCTTTCCCCCCTTGTCCCCCCGCGTCCCCTTAAACGTCCCTCCCTTCGTCTCGTTAGCCAAGTTGCATAAAATAGAGAAAAAGCATATCCAAAAATCCGCCCCCTCTCTGGGGGCAAACTCTCGTGTGTGTGTGGGGTTTATTAAATTTAATAACAATGTCTAGTGTTATTTTTAAATTAGTGTCCAAACTTGCTACAAAACAAAAGTCGATAGTTTTTGCTGGGTGCGGGCATTTCTGGTATTTTAGAAATTTTCCCCCGACCAAAGTGCCAAAGAACTGGTAACAAAAAAAAATTGTTGCCATTCATTGTAAACCCAATCTTAAAAAGTATTCTTTTTCTTATGTTTTATGTCAAATGCGGTAAACTGTAAAAAGTGTTACTCTTTTGGTATTCTTCGGTGTATTGTTTTTTCATACATAAACAAACAATGACAATTATTAGGAAAATTTAGTTAATTTTAAGCCTTGTCAACTATGACTTTTCATAGGGGTTGGAGGAGGGAAAGGAACAATGCCCCAGATGTCTTTTCGCCGTGACGTTCTGACCGTCTGGGAATCTGTTAAATTTACGCCCCCGGGGTAACGGAATTGCCAGGGGGGGGTTTTACGTGGTGTTGTGGCATAGTTTTCAATTTAAACATGTTTTTTATGTTTTGACAATAATGAAATGAAAAAGTTTTAAAAAATCTGTTAACTCTTCAGACTGGACAGAAAAACATCAACCTCCTAAAGTTTGTTAAATTTTGAAAAAATGAATGTGTTCGTTTTTTCTGGCACGAAAACCTTTTTTTCACACTTACATCCATACTGTATCATTTTTGATTTCCCCTTTTCAAGTGTTTCCCTTATTTTTCATATGGCTCTTGTGATGCCCCCTGATTTTGGGCCCTGGCCCCAGCGGATGCCCACCCCCATCCATGTAGGTATCTCCCGGACTGGGAAGATTTTTCGTGACGTTATCAATGGGGGGCGTTTTCAGCGAGCCCGGGTTGGTTAGCTACCTCCCAAAGAAAAATGGCCATGTTCCTTGACATCAGAAATGTCTGGTTTTCATTTAATCAGGAGCCGTTTCATAGGATACGTCATTTTCATGATCACCATGTCGAGCATGTCGCATTTTCCTTTTCTTAGTAAGAAGTAAGTTTTATTCCTACACATGCATTTACTTATGATTTAAACTAACCTTGTGATGACCTCAAGTTTAAATTTTGTTGGGTAATTTTTTTTTTTTTACTTCTCCAAAAACAAATAAACTTTGTTATTGAGGTTTTTGGGAAAAGGTGCAATTGTTTATCAAGCAGGATGCAAATTGAGAGATACTCGTCAAAATTTTATCCTAAAATAAGTTACTTGATAATTAAATGCCTTAGTTTAGTTTGTACATGTCTAACAATTTTCTGTAGGCCAATGTTGGTATTAAAAATTCGGTCCCTCGTATATAGGAAATACAAATAAACCCCGAGAGAACAAGTATTTGTCTAGTTTTTTCTTATGGGCCGGATGGTTTAAATTTTAAAGGCAGTACATAAAGGGGTATGGGGCCCTTTGTCAAAGAAAAGACACAAGAGACAAAAAAGCAATCAAAAATATAAAATAGAAAAAATGAATCAAGATAAATTAGACAAAACATAAACAAAATTTAAGAAAACAAGAAAAGAAATGGGCCCACCATAATATTATCTTAGCCTTTTTGTGGAAAAACCCCCCAAATAAAATTACCATTTTAAATCTATACCTTTTATAAGAATTGTAGTAAAAAAGAATCAGTGTTTGTTTATATTACTCCCTCAAAACTGTTTAACAGCATTCTTTCGTACGGGTGTGCCAGCCCCTCCGATAAAATTTCCCCGGGAAAACGTTTTGACGCTTAATGAATACCTCGTCAGCTGCCTGAAACGCAAATAATAACCAAAAATATAATTAAGTTTTTGGTTCCTCATTTAATCAATTCATATTTTACCCCAAAGGAAATGAAATGAATAATGAACATCGTTTCATATGGCAGTTTTTCCCCTCCTTCCCGCAGTTTTTTTGTCACAAATTTTTTAAAACCCCCTAAATCATCTTCCCACTGTTTTTGCTCTGTTCTGCATGAAAAAGTACTTGTGGCTGTCAGCTCATTAGCCACGGTTGGCCACTTTTTCCTCCTCTCTGTTTTGGGGGCGATCAAAAATTTAAATTCTGTACAGTGGGTAAATGTGATGGGGAAATTTGGCGGTTTTTCAGCCCAGTAAGCTCTATACATCTTCTCCATCAAGAAGCTGTAGCTTTCTTCTTAGCCTACGGTTGTTTTGTGGAATTTTGTTTCCTTTTGTATTTTTTCCTAAAAGCTCGTCTTCTAAGATCTCCTTGTTTCTATGTCATTATCACTGCTTCCGTTTTATAACCTCTGATGGAGGCAGGAAAATTTTCTTTTGGGCTTATCAATGTCCTCATTGTCACGGGGCTAAAACCCAAATTTTCATTGCTTTTTGTCTCGTCGACGCTAGGCTTACCCCATGGTCCAACCTCCCCCCAGGAAAATTTCCCAGGCCTCCTTTATGGAGAGCTTTTATCCCCAATCTGGCCTCAAAATTTTCTTTCCAGTGGTTCCGATATAAGACCTACTAGATCCCTTTGGCAAAATAGATGCCTTTCTTTGATTTTTGGACGTGTGGGGGGAAAGGCAATTGAGATATCGTACCGGGATTGTTGTTAATCGGCACATTATTGAATAACGTTGATTAGCTGATAATAACCCTTTGTCATTTTTTGCCATAATGCTTTGCTGAATAAAATAGAGATTCAGCTTCCAAAATACCCAAAAAAGTGCCTGTATGGGAGTAACATGGATGAACTGCCCCATGAGCATGTAGGGTTTAGTTCCCGAAGTGGCACCATGCCTGGGCTCGGCACACTCAAAATACCATCACTTTTTTTGTTTCTGGGACTCAGACCTTTAAAACGTGTTGCAGTTAATTTTTCTAATAAACTTGAAATGAATGGTTAGAAACTGCGCGTACTGGTTTTTGGGGCCCATCGGCGGGGAAAAGCAGCACGGGGTTTAAATTGGATTAAATTTCAACAAAGGTCGGGAAGAATAATTAAAAAATAATTTCACATATTTTGAAATAAAAACCAAATAGAATTTTGCAGTACGACAAAATCTTTTCGTAAAATTTCCCACAAAAATCCTCTTGCCGGCGGGGGTCTTAGGGCACATTCAAAAATTTTTGTACAAATTTCTAAAATTTTACTTTGTGATTTATTGCACTAAGCGCGGTATAAAAGAAAGCATAAAACGAGTTAAAATTAACAAAATAAGTTTTAAAAAAAGTTTGTAAAGAAGAGGATTGCATATTAGACGTGGCAATACCTCTTTTCAAATGCCATGACTAACAAATCATAAAAACAAGAGGTCACATACTATACCCAGGGTTCCCCAAAACTCAAAAAAATCGTGTTTAGATGGTCAGTTCAATGCCAGCAGATCGTTGCAGTATTTTCCAATCTTCAATCTAAAAATGCACCAAAATTCGATGTTATGAAGTTCACCTCCTAAAGCTTAGGGCAAAGCACTGGGGCCCGGGGCAATTGGAGCCCGGGGGTTCGATACCCCCGGGAAAAAATTCTTTTTTCTTTTTAAAAAAATACCGTAAGCAGTGAATGATACCTTCAGTTCATCCTTGATGGACTTAATAAACCTAAAATAGTTTAAACATTCCTTGAATTGAGTTCTGGATTGCAAAAGTATTTTAGGTTGCTTTAGCCCACAATAGTCATTTTGTCTTGTGGGGTAACGACTTAAAGGTAAAGGGCTAGCCTTAAACACTGATATTATTTTGTTGGCCCTAGTGTGTTTGCCCTAAACTTCAAACTCTCTTTAAGTACAAGTTTACTTTGTAGGGTTGCAATACGCCTACTTTAATTTTAAAGTGTCATTAAAGAAGGCTTTGCACACTTCGGCTGGTGGTACGCCTTTTTGGGAAAAAGTCTGCTTCAAGACCAGAAGAAACAAGTTTTGCTCCTTGTTTCTTAATCAGTATTTTTTTGGTCATTGGGGTTCACTTTGCCCAGTTTTTTGGCAAACATTTTTCTGTGGCTTAAAAAAAATTAGTGGTACCTTTAAAATAAAAAAAGCTTTTAGTATATAGACTTTTTAAAAAAAATCTAGATCCTGGGCCTAAACCAATATTATTTTGTTTGTTTTACGTGGAAATTCTTCGGGTATGCCTAGATTAGTAGGCTACCCTAGGCCTAGGGCATCCCCAATTTATACACCTTGAAGGGCCCCAAAGATACTTAGGCCTGTTTAGTTAGGCCATAAGCTTGGGGTGAAATTTTAATTGCCCAGACTGGCTTACTAACATTAAATTTTTCCCCTTTTTTATATTTCGTTTCCAAGCCTGATCTTACTTTTTTCCTTTTTTCGTCTTCGCCCCGAAAAGCAGAAAAGCAGAAGGGGAGGAATATTGCATGACGTTCGTAGGGTTTTCCCTTTTTTTAAAGTGTGATTTGCATTTTTAACAAAGATGTTTAAATTATAGGTTCGATTTTTTTTTTTAAATGTTTTCTTAAAACTATTAGGGATTTAAAAAACACATTGTGCTACTGTCATAAACACAATTTGAAAAACGTAAATCCCTTTTGGCGTGCAGTTTCATATGACCTCCCCGCCACGCCCCTTTTGACTAATACCTGCACGCAGGACGCAACAGCGGGAGCATCGCCCCCTTGTCTCAGGGGGACGTGTTTCTCTCCGCTCTTCGTTCGTTCTTTAGACCTGCCGTACATGGAGACTTTCTGTTGCTGTGTTTTGTGTTTTTTTTAAAATTCTTCTGTGTCCTTTTATCATTCGTTTGCGCTTTGCGTCTTTCATCCTCGGTCAGGCGAAGATTATGGAGATTGGCTTCCATATGGGTGCTTTGCATTCAGACCGTAATTTTGTCTGGAAAAGAGTTTTGCAAACCAGGCTTTGATTTGACCAGTTCGGTTTGTTTTCTTTTACCACTTATTTTTGTAAACCTCACGCATTCGTTTCTTCTACAATTATCGTAAATAAACCCGGAAAAACTTAAGAGTCTTGTGTACTTTGTCAAGGGGATCCTTGGTTGTGCGAAAAAACCGCCCCCGCTTGTTGGTATGACTTTTAAAGAATACCTTTACTCTGGGGCCCGCCATCGACTTTCAACAAATGGAGTATATTGTTCAGGGGCGTTCATCTTTTCTTACTTACTCGGTTGAGCGGAAACCGTCCCCGCGGCGCCAGCGAGGCGCGTGCGGTGTCACGGCATTTCTCGCCCAAACGTGAATGGGGGGCCGCAAAGGGCGGCGCGTAGTCGCGGGCGTGCCCCGGCCCCCCGGGGCGCGGTCGCAGCCCTCCGGGGTGTGCGCGCGCGTTCGGCGCGCGTCGCCCCCGGGCGCGGGGGGCCCGGCCCTGCCCGTCCGAAAACGGCCGAAAATCCCCGGCCGGCCCACCGGGGAAAAATTCCCAGGCGGGGAGTTTGGGGGGGGGGAATTGTAAAGAAAAAAAAGTGTAAAAAAAAAAAGGAATAAAAAAAAAAAAAAAAATTTAAAAAAAGGGAAAAAAAAGGGCAAAAGCTGGTTTAATCTCGAGTTCATACGCTAGAGACTGCGAAAGACGGCTATCCCCTTTTGGCTTAAACGATTTTTTAGCAAGAGGTGTCGAAAAGTTACCACGGGGATAATGGTTGGTTGGCGGCCAAGCGTTCATAGCGACGTCGTTTTTTGATCCTTCGATGTCGGCTTTCCACATTGGAAGCAGAATTCGCCAAGCGTTAGATTGTTCCCCTACAAATGGGGAACGGGGCTGGGATTAGCCGTCGTGAGACGGGTTTAGGTTTTACCCTACTGATGACAGGTTTTGCAACAGTAACCCTGCCATGAGAGGAACTGCAGGTTCGGACATTTGGTTCAGCACTCGGTCAAAGCGGCCCTTTGGGCGAGGCTCCCATCCGTGGGGATTATCCCGAACGCCTCTAAGGCCGTACCCCTCTTTAGACGTTATTCGGGAAAAAACGTGGAAAGAATATCTTCAAAGGAGTCTCGGAGTAAAAAGGCTCTAAGAAAAATCTGTGTACTCTAGTCAAAGGAGGACCCACGATATACGTGGCGTGCTCACCGGCGGCCCCCCCGGGGGCCGTCCGGGGACGTGATCGCCGTTCGAGCCACCACGTGCCGAGTCTAAGGCGCGCGGGGTGGTCGTTTAAATGCCGACCGCGGGGGAACCTCCCAGGCAGCGCCTCCCCGCCGTCGTAGGGGCGCGCCAACAAGGGGACAAACAGTTGACGTCGAGACTTTTAAAAACCTCGGGAGACAATAGAGGATACCCACCCAGGCCCTGTACTACGTTGTTGGTTGGGGGGGAACTCCCCAGTCTTGGCCTTCCCCATTTTGTCCGTAAAGGTTTTCCCCTCTTGCTGGCATTTTCAAACAGCGGGTGGAACATTAAAAAGTCGTCTGTCACAGCTTTGCGGATTGCTTTCTCTTGTAGTAAGGGTTTCGGATCCTCTTTGCTTTGATTAATAGCCTATCCAAAAAGACTTGTGGCATAATACGCCATCCCTCTTTTATTAAAAACGCGGGCTAATTGCTTTTTTTCTGCTCGAAGGTTTTGGTATGTCCTAGGAGACATCAAAACTCGGGGTTTTAACTAGCACTGAATTCCTTCCTTGGTCTATCTCAGTTACCGATACGTCCCCAAAACCAAAAAAAATTAGATATATTGACTCATTTTTCGTTGGCTATCGGTGCTCGCTGCGGGTCTGGTTTGGGCCCGGAGACAGGGGGTCGTTGGTCCCGGCGTGTTGTTTGGATGTCCTTTGGTGGGGGAGCTTTTTTCAGATTTCTTACCAACTCTCGTTGGGTCGAAGTTCTGCGGTTTTGCCCCTTTTAACCTGGGCAACTTCTTTACTCGTCCATGGAATGCTTTCGCTTCAGCCATTTTGATAAAGTTGTTTTAGAATTTTATTTTTCCCCACAGGATCCCCGATTCTAAAAATTGCATATGTTCAGCGACGTTTCGCTTGCATATGTTCAGCGACGTTCCGCTTGCATAGTTGGTGCAAAGAGCTCAGTTGCTTCTAATTCAGGAGCAGTTTTTTGTCATTTTATTTTTGGGTCAATGCAAAAAATCCCGAATTTTTTCTATTTTCCCCCAAATAAAATTTAAAATCCCCCTTTGGTTTTAAATAGCTATTGATAGGCCTATTAGGAATACTATCTGGATTATCGACTTCACGTGCTTTATTGTCATCCTCAATAACAAACTGTACATCTAAATCATCACCAAGATTGTCATTGGGCTATTTTGAAGTGATGCTTTTGCATTTTTGCCAAATATATTTGGTCTAGCTGTCTTTTTTTTTGAAGTACGTCTGTCATAGCCCAAATCTGCCATTGTGGTTATTAATCTTTTTATAAACTTTTTCCAACAAGCCTTTCAAATTGGGCATTGTAGAGTTCCACCGGCCCCTTTTCTTTCGAAGCATTTTTTTTTCTCTTTTTGCGGGATTCATTAAAATTTGACGGGGGTTCAGTTCTTGTGTGGCCATCGGACTATGACTGAATCTTTGCACGGTCGTCGTCGGGGAACTTTCCCCCTTCCCTTTTTCTACCTCCCCCACCGGCGCGACAATGACAACAACCCGGACGATGGAACAGACGGAGACGACCACTACGTGGGAGAACACCTGCCCTCCCCTATGCTTTTGGGGGGTTCTGACCAGCACAGGCCTGCCCCCCTTGTCCCCCCCCGTCTCCCTTAAAGTCCCTCCCTTCGTCTTGAAAGCCAAGGGGCAAAATATGAGACGTAAAAACATATCCAAATCCAAAAAACGACGAGGGTGTTCGTGCTGAAACATATCTTCTCCTTATTTTTATAGAATCAATCTATTCCTAAGATTATCTTCCCCACTGGTCGGTGACAAAAAGATGGGATTTTTTTGGGTTTTTTCCCCCACGCACAATTCCAGAAATATTTGCCTTGTCACTCTCCTACTTCTACGGCTACTACCGTATCGCGGCCGTACGCGGACCGATTCCCGCCTTTGTCGCTCCAACAAGGTTTTCCCACATACGAGGTATTCTGAGTACAAAACTTCCACGCCCCCCCGTGCGGCTTTAAACCGCGGCTGCGCGACTTGTGCCATTTTATATTTTTAATGATTATTTTTTTAAAGTAAAATTTTCTCCTGAACTAAATTATGTTGTAGAAAGAAAAATAAACGTATTCTATTCTATTCTATTCTCCCTTTTTGGAGTCAACATTTAAATTTTTTATAACCAAAAAAAAAGCTTGGTATAAAACCCTGGTTTTCTGCCATCTATAACCCAAAAATCAAAACAAAATTTAAAGTGACACTCACCCCCCCCCCCGCTGCTATAATCAAATAAAGTCATTTTCAAAAGGTGGTGCCATCTAGTTCGAGATTAGAAAAAATAAATTGCGGGATATTTTAAAAATACTTAAAAAAAAAAAAAAAAAATAAAAAAATTTTTAAAAAAAATAAAAAACTAAAAATTGTTTTAAACACTAAAAAAAAAACATAATAACAGGTAAGTATTTATGTTTCCCGGAAGCATACCCCCCCCCTGCCCCCAAATCAACTTTTCACAGGTTGATTTCCCCCCCCCCTCCCCCCCAAATGGGGGACAATTTATGGACGGCCCCCATCCCCAAAAAAAAATATAATTTTCTGATGAAAATTTAAAAACACCCAAAATTTGGGGTGAACGATGCATGCTGCATCTGCCGGCGCTGCCATGTGGTTTACTTAAAACCTATATCCCAAACAAAAATTATTAGGCATGCGTGGAACCAAAAAGGTCCAATTGACAATATAGTAGTAAATATACCACATTTTTTAGGAAAAAGGGAATTGGGCGATTAAACTTGATCATTTCCTTCCTCATCTTTTTCTTGCCTAAATAGTACTTGTTTGACCCTTTGGGGACGATTTACCACACTTGGCACCTGTCGTGCGTCATAGGGATAATTTAAATGGGTTTAAATTAGTTTTCACTATTTATTAAACAAAAAACCACAATAAAAAACTTATTAACGCCCTTTTTTTGTAAAACCCCCCCCTAGTCCACCGCCTTGCAAAAACCCCCCGCACTAGGAGGGTGGGGGTCTGTTTTAAATTTCACCCCATCGATCACTAGGTACTCTTCCTTTACTTGTCCCCCCCCTGCTTTACTTTTACTGTTACACCCAACTAGTATGTTTCATTGTTTTTTCCTGCCGCCCTTTGAAAAACACATTTATAAGCCACCCGAAGATTTGGACAAAATACAGGTTGAAGGGGCCCTAATCTCAAATATTATTGGGATTTTTTTTATACTATAACCGGGGGCCTGGGAGTGGCTTCTGTTTTGGGTAAATTATTTATTATTTTTTTTATCATAAAATTCCCCTTTTTATTATATAAAGGCCATCTCCCCCTGCTACCGTTTTTAATAACATTGCAAAATCATTGAAGTAAAGGAAGGGTTTTCAGAAATTACAAAGTTTCCTTTCAGAGATTGGGGCCAGGGAAACGTTGAGGCCTGCCTGTTCCCCGATTGATACAAATAAAAATAGAACATTATTTTTTTCTGTAATAAAAAATTTTATTATATTGCCTATTTGTCATGCAAGTAAGTTTTAAATAAAAAAGTTTGGGTTCCCTGATTTGGGTTTGGGCCGTGGGAAAAGTTGGCCCCACCCATTGTCCCTGGTCTGATAAAAATAAAAATAGCCCATTAGGGGGCTGTAATACAAGGCAATGTAGCATGTAGCAGGGAAAGGGTCGGTGTTCATCACTAGGCCCCCAACCATTATGAAAAAGCGGACCAAATATAAGTAGTGGTGTTAATACAGAGGTTTGAAGTCTCTTTTCTCCTTTTGGAAAATGAAACCATCTGGTAATTTTCTACATTGAGGCACTGGGTTTTTGTTGTGGGGTTTTGTTGTATCAATTATTGAAGCGATGAATGTGAACAAGGGTTTTGGAAAAAGGGAAAAGTTTTACATTGTCCTTAGTATCTTTCGGTTTTTATTACACAAACCATGCGAACAATAAAAACGGGTTTGGGCCCACCTCCACTTTTAGGCATACTTCCTTTTGCAGGTAGGAAAAAAAACTTACCCTAGTCCTGGGGTTTGGCCACGTCTTGCCAACTTTTTTCTAGGCCTAGGTCCTTTACATTAGCTCATTGTAGGATAGAGATCGCGGAGTGGAAAAATAATTAACATAAAAAAGTACGCGTGCGTAGCCTAGGGCCCAGCCCCGTAGCCCTATCAGGGCTGGGCCCCGAAGGAAAACACACGGGAAAAATAATTAGGCCTAGGTAAAGGCCATAAAAAGAACCACTTTTAAAAGAGCTTGTGGCGAAGGGCCCAGGATAAAGGGAGGCTGCTTCAAAAGGGTTTACCATATACTACATAAAGGTTTCACTTTTACAAGAATTTCACACAAGAAAAAACGCGCGCGAAATGAATGCTTTTCAACTAAACGTCAATTGCAGGTAATGAAACAACAAAAATGGCCGACTTGCCCAAACATTGGCGACGTTGGTACAGCAAAATCGACCGCCCGCTACACACCCCCTACCCGTACGAGAGTACTATTTTAAACCATGGTCTGGGAATGCTAGGGCCAGACTTGTGAGATTATTTTTACCATTACGTTTTTTTGAAGGGAATTTAATAGTGAAGATTTCTTGTACCTTTGAGTCAAAATTTTATTTTTTCAAGGAAAACCAGTTTTGTTTTGACCTGTTTTCGCAGTTCTCAGAACTCTATGCGACTTCCACTGAAGTTCAATTGGAAGCCCGAGGTTTTGACGGGGCTTACTGTAAAATGTCACAGTGTAAGTTCCCCTTAAAATCGTCTGAATGTAAACGCAATGGGTTTAAAAAGGGTTTTATAAGCTTGGCCCTTTTTTTACATCTCAATGTTTGGGGTTTTGGAAGGTTAGCTGTATTTTTACAAGTTTTTGAATGTGTGGGATTTGTTCTAAAAGAATGCCCCCGTTTTGGGGTTTTTCCCCTTTTTTTCAGGATTAGCTATTTGTGTTTTTTAAAGTTTTACAAAAGAAATGTAATTTGAATCAAAGCATGCACATTTTTTAGCTAGAGGTTTGCGAACAAGGAATTGGGAAAAAATGGGACATTAAAAAAAATGTTAATTACTGAGAGAAACGTCATCAAAAAAATCTGTCGAAGTTTTGGTGTGACCCCCGAGGCTCCCCCTTTTCATTTTTAGTCAACCACCCCCTTTTGGCCCAGGTACCCCTGCTGGCTCGCAATTTAAAAACATGTCATTTTAAAATTTGCACTTGTTTGCGACACCTGGCGCTACCCTTCTGTTGCACCACAAACCTCAATACATGCACATAGCGAACACCTCTCTTTTAACCCTGTTGCTCCTATAAAAATACCCGTCCCCGCTGTGGAGTTTACACTCCACTTCTTGCCCTTTTTAAATTTAATTTCAAACTAAAAGGGGAACTGACCTTTTCTCCAAGTTTTTTTTTTAACATTTTTCCCCCCCAACCCCACGCCCAAAGTCCCTTTAAAACTCCCCCCTTAACAAAACCAAACAAATAACTTTCCGGGGAAAAAACAACCCAAAAACATAAAAAACCGAACTAATCTTAAAAACTCAGACCCAAAGCCATTTTAAATAATTCTTTCCCAAACTTTCCCAAAAATTTCAAAAAAACGGCCGAAAATTTAATTTATGAATGAAATTAATTTTGCGCATTGAAATAAATTGGGAAATTTCCATGTTTTTAAACTAACAAAAAATTTTGAAATTTTAAAAAAAAGCACATCCAAAGGAATAGGGAAAAAAGGCTGTTTCCCCGGCCTATAACAAAAAAATCTGGAATATACCAAAATTTTTAATATGGAAAAAAAACAAAAATTTTTAAAGGGTTAAAAAAATTAAGGGTAACAACATTTTAAAGAAATAGGAACAATAACTAACCCTTTGGTTTTTGGGTTTTTTTAAAAAACCAAAGGGGGGGGGATGGGTCCAAATAAAAAATTCGTAAAGCCTTGGATATAGGACAGAATACAAAAATGAGGCCTAAATTTTTTCAGGAAAAAATCTTGGGTTAGGGCCAGGCCCCCCCCAAAAAATTTTTGGAAGAATACCCTTCACTTGGGTTTAAATTTTCCAAACCCATTTTTCCAAAATGGGTAAAAAAATCTCTGGTAATGCCTTTATTATAAACCAAATAACCCAAAATTTTTTAGGGGAGGGTTTTTTTGGATGCAAAAAAAACACTCTTGGTTCATCTTCGATTTTTGTTTCAAACAATGTTTTCCAAAAAGAAAACCGGGTTTTCCAATTGTTCTCTGTTTTGCAGGAATTATTTTGGGGAGGGTAAAAATGTGACAAATTTCTAGTAAAAAATATGAAAATTTGGTTTTTTACTAAGAAATCAAAAAATTGTTTCATTTTATAATTTTTTTAGGGGAGGGTTTTTTTTTAAAACTTTTATCACACTTTTTGGGCATTTTTTTCAGAAAGTAACTTCTTTTTTTTTAAAAACAGGGCACCATAAGGTTCAATTTGTTCCATGAATAAATAAAGATTTTTAAAGGGCCCCAAAACAGAAGGGTAAATCCAAAGAAATTTTTTTAAAAAAATATGAAAAAAAACAAAATTACACAAAACCATTCCTTTGACATTGATAGTTTCTTTATTTGAATTAACTCTAATCAAGAATCCTTGATTCTGAAATACCTGCATTGTGTCATATATGCTATATACCGATCTTAGTTTGCCGCGTGTTATTTTGTATACTATTCCCCATGGGTCTTGATTTCCTGCAGTGACTAGTTTCTCCCATGATTGCTTTTTATTTTCATGGATACTTGTGTGGCTTTTATTTCTGTTTATTGTTTCTGCTCTCTTTAATTCTTCGTGTTTTCTATGGTTGTTATTGTTTTGAATGTTCACGTTCTTCCCTCTCTTTGCCTCAGTTTCCATGCCTGGTGGTACTCCTTTTTCTTAATTGTAAGCTCTTCGTCCCACCAAGGTACGCTTTGTCGAACAGCAGTGCCTGTTTGTTTTCCACCAACAACGGCAAAAACATTTACCAGTAGAAGGGGAAATAATATGTTGTCGTACACCCTCTACTTCACGGAAAATACGGTCCATTATAAGAACACAACCTTTTGGACTGGATCTGCAGCCACTGCAGATTGGTTCTGCTTGTTCGACAGGACTTGGCATTTGGCAAATGATGAACGATACATTTTTCTATACTGCTTGTCATTGTCCAACGCTTTATTGGCATCAGTTGTCCCAACAAGATTTAATGTGTGGCTTGGCTTGCGCACCGTTGGTGACTAGGCAAATAGTCCACTGTTGCGTCGCGGTCTTCATCATTATGACGCTCATCTAAAATGTCTGTCATAGACTCTACCGTTAAATCTTCTCCTTTATCACCATCATCGTCGCCTTGTGGTTCCGCGTTCACCCTAATAAAGATAATCAAATTAAAGGCAAATGTATGCCCATTGTGAAGGTAAACTTATCTCTACGTAATTTTTTTCATTATTTTGCCAGTGGTCGAATCGGAATTGTGGAGGAGGGTGCGGGGGGGCCATCACCCCGAAAGTAGTATATGGGCTTACGGCTTAGCCTGTCACAGTCATTCGTGCTAGATGGCTCGTCCCTACCTCCTCACGCCCGCACACTACCCATAGAAGGTTTTCCATTTCGACCGTTGATGAAGGCATATGTCTTATTAATTAATATTGTATTGTCATTAATTGTGATGTTTTAAATATTGATTAAATCATTGATGGTTAAACAGACCGAAAAGCCTTTACAAAGTTCGACCCATTGTCCGGTGTTCTTGTTTAGAATTTTATATTCTTTGAATATCTCTATCATCACCTCAGTCATCTTGTCGTATGTGTGGCGACCTTTGATGCGTCGGCATGCCAATGCGGCCGATTTCCTCTCCAAAGTCACTGGATCGATCCAATGGACTGTTATACCAATGTATGATCTACGGGAAAAACCACGCATATGAAGTCGTTTTGTTTTGTTAATTTGGGGCTGTGCATAAAGAATCTCTTTATTGGTGGTTGTCTGCTATTTGATTCATTAACGTTATGAGAATGAGAATGGTTCTGTCAACAATGCACACTTGCTTGAGACCAAATTGAATTTAGACTAATTCAAAGCTATTCAGCACAGTGGGAGTAGAACATGTTGAATTTCCTTTCCCACTTCTAGTTCAATCCTCCTGTCAATCCGATGGTATTGCCATTCCTTTCAGTTGACAATAACCGTCTGCTCGGCTGACTGTATAATGCTTTTAAATTGGTTACAAAATTGTGTTCGAACACAAATTCAGAAGTTTATCTTTGAGAGGAAGACACTAGTCCATTCCCTTAGCTTCCTTGTTATACAAAGACAGGAGACCCAGACAATCAGGCTATATCAGCCCAATGTTTGCGACAAATTATTGCAAATTTGCCGATCTGATTTCCGATTCAGACTACTTGAAAAACCGATCCGATTACCGATTCTTCATACGATTATCAAAAGTTTTTTCTCTTACTCACAAACTTAATTCAACATGTTGAAATCTTGGCAGTGGCACAGTATGGAGGTTGCAAAGTACAATGTTTTATTTTTATGGATATAGATCTGGATCAAGCAAACAGTAGGCTAAAGCTTGGCAAAATAAATTTGCACAAACTTTTACATTTAAAACAATAGTTGCAAAATACAAATAAAATTTTACCACGCTCAGTCACATGGCAAAGTGAATTTATGTATTAAGATTGCGAAAATGTAGGAGGGTACATAAGCTTGGCATTTCTTTTAGATATCATTGCTTTTGATTGTGTAAGGTTTGTCTGTTTTTTATTTTACAAGCTTTTTGTTATTATGTGTATATTATATGTAACATCACTATTGTAGTGGTGGGATGACAAAGGATTACACAAATAAACACGGATGATTGAGAAAACTATTTTATTATTGAGTTGCAAGCTACATGATGCAATCTGGAAGATGAGCAGTTGAGACAACAACTGGGCAGCCCGATCTAGTTTATACAATACCTAGGATGCGGGCGGAGCCATCTAATCTAGTTTCTACTTCTAGTAAGATGGGGGCGGAGCCCATATATGACACCTTTCTTTCTTTATGAAAGTTTAACGTTGAAGACTTATTCTAGATTTTCTTATATCTATAGTTACGTCTAGGCCCTACTGATAATCAGTGAGATAAGCGGGTGGCTTTCTGATTCTAACTGGTCTATGATATGGTGGGGCCTCAGGCGGCAAATCATTGATTTTATCAGTAACATTTTTGTAATTACAGTTATTACTATTATTATTATTAGCATGATTGTCCTGATTTGGACTTACAATCGTGTCATGCGTTTTTGTGTTATTCCCTTTTGTTATATCAGGATGATAGTCGTGATTTGGTCTTACAATTTTGTCCTGCATGTTTGTATTAAGGGTATTACTTTCTACTGTCTCTGGATTATAGTCCTGATTTTGAATGATAGGAGGGGGACAGTTTGAGGATTGTAGGTGTCGCCTATTCCTCCTGTAATCTGTACTGTTTTCAGTTGTTACTATGTATGATCTTGGCATTTCATGATATCCTTTTACTACAGCTCTTTCCCAGGTGTTTCCTGTTCTTATCCTGCAGCTATCACCTATCTTCAATGGCGGTAGTGGTCTCGCACTTCGATCATAGTACCATTTTTGATGCATTTGTTTCATTTGCAATTTTGCACACGTTTGCTTCTCCAGTCTTGGTTGCAACATTTTGTCAGTAGCAGGTAGTTTTGTTCGGAGTTGCCTGCTAAACAACAATTGCGCTGGGGAACTATTGACATCTTTTAAAGGAGTATTTCTATATTCCAATAAGGCTGTTGAGATATCTTTTCCTTCCGCATCTGATTTCTTCAGAATTGTCTTTGCGATTTGTACACACCTCTCCGCCATTCCGTTGGATTGGGGGTAGGTTGGACTTGTAGTTGTGATTTTGAAATCCCAGTCTTTTGCAAAACTATGGAATTCAACTGAATTGAATGGCCTAGTAGTAGAGATAATGTTCACCTCACCTGTGTCTGCTTCCCCGCGTATTTGCTTTACCTGGCGCTGCGACAACTCGGCTGCTCGACATGTGGCGATTGCTTTATTCAGCGAAATGGGCCCTTCTCGGAGGAGTTTCTCCTGTAGTCGCTTGTCCCACATCCCAAATAGTAGCCTTGCACGTGTCAGGTTGTCGGTTTGGTCTCCAAACTCACAGGTGGCTGCCTTCGTCCTTAGCTCGGTGAGAAAGGTTTCAAAAGGTTGTCCTTCCTTTTGGCTTACTCGAAAGAAATTGAACTGTTCAATCATCACGTTCACTTTAGGAAGGCAGTGTTCTTCAAACTTCCGTAGGACTGCATTGTACTTGTTTCGGTCTTCCTCATTTTCATACGTGAAATTGTCATAAATTTGCCGTGCATCAGGGCCTAACAAATTTATTAGCATTGCAATTTTCCTTCCATCCGGTTCTGTACTGTGCCCTGTGGCTTCTAAATACGTTTCGAAATCTGCTTTCCAAACTCTCCATGGAACATTTGGATTGTCTTTGATTTTTAACGATGCAGGTGCGTGAAACCCTTCCATGTTGTATGGTTGTTCGTTTGAACCTTGGTTTTTAAGGCGTGGTTGTGTATTTTACACGTAATTTTAGCACAATTATTATAATTTCACTAAAACTAACTCTCGATCTGACTGACACCATATATTATATGTAACATCACTATTGTAGTGGTCGGATGACAAAGGATTACACAAATAAACACGGATGATTGAGAAAACTATTTTATTATTGAGTTGCAAGCTACATGATGCAATCTGGAAGATGAGCAGTCGAGACAACAACTGGGCAGCCCGATCTTGTTTATACAATACCTAGGATGCGGGCGGAGCCATCTAATCTAGTTTCTATTTCTAGTAAGATGGGGGCGGAGCCCATATATGACAATGTGGGTACTCTTTTATGAATTAGTTGTTGTGAAATTGTAAACTTATTTTATATATAGGCATTTTAAGTTGCGGCGAGACTACTTTATTCCCGCTGTTAGCCAGCGTGCTTTTTGAAAGTTTTTCAATTTTTTTTTCCTTAGGAAAGAAGGATTAAATGGTATTTCAAGTTTGTCTATAAATATATTGTATATCCTAATGATCAAGTAAACGTAAGCATCTTAGGGGCAGCATTGCCTCACGGCCCCGGGTGTTAATCAGTTGTGCGTTTCGCTTCAAGAGAGTCAAGTTCCCCTGATTTTGAATATTTAAGGCCTCTTGATTCCTCAACTGCTTTTCAATTTGAACTGGAACATAATGTTAAAAAGAAATACAGAGACAATACAAAGGCATGATCATGTGATATCTATTTACAAGCATTTCTTTTGAAGTGAAGTGCACCGTGTTATCCATAATAACAGTAAAATCCCTGAAAATGTGATATTTGTGACAATATAGAATCGTTACGATGAGCCTCACTGCAATCCTTGTTATATTACTCTCAACCCAGAACCAATTAACACACCTAAAAGCCCATGTGCCTCAGTCATCAACACGATTTGTAAAACGTTAATGCATTTGGCGTGCAGCTTCGATATGACCTCGCCGCCCCGCACCTTTTGACTATTACCTGCACGCTCACAGCAGAGAGCCTCGCCTCGCAGTCGGTCTGTTGTTCTTGTCCCAGGCGGACGTGTTTTGTCCGCGCTCTTCGCTCTGGTCTCATTGGGCCTCCACAGTAAATGGAGTTAGCTTCTGTTGCTGCTGTATGTGTTGCTTGTTGTTCAAGTCTTTGCTGTGTCCTCGTTCTCATTCATCACTTTGTTTAATATTTGTTCACTTCAGGAGGTTGTCCGTCTGTCCTGACTGGAAGGTTTTGTTTTAGTCTGATGACACAGACGGAGACGACCACGACGTGGGGGAACCCCTGCCCTCCCCATATGCTTGTGGCTGGTTCTGACCAGCACAAGCCTGTCCACCCCTTGTCCCCCCGCGTCATCCCTTACGTCCCTCCCTTCGTCTCGATTAGCCAAGTTGCATAAATATGAGACGTTAAGCAATATCCAATCAAAAAATCTTTATTCTGTCCCTCTTTTCAGGGAAAGCGCTCATCTTCTCAGTATTGCGCCCTGTTTGTTCCGTCCGTACAACCCGAGGGTTGATGCTCAGAAAGTGTTAGGCTCAGGTTCACTGTGTGGTGAGATACTTAACACACAACAAGGGTGCCTGGTTTTTGTGTCCAAGGCATCTGCATTATTTTCTTCAGCCATTTTCTTTTGTAGGCAATTACATTTTTTACATGTATCTATTCTCGGGTAGTAGAAGTTATAATTAAAATTCGAGTTAAAATATCGAAAGTAAAAGTCGTATGTTACTTTAGGCTTCACTTTCGGACCGGCTTTCAATGCAATAAATGTTTCTATCCAAAACTTCCCCAGATAAAGCTCATGCAGATTATTAATTAATATTGATCCCTCTTCTAACTAAGTCGGGCCCACCACATTCTTGGCTCCCAGGGCTTATCGAAGCCGGCTAGCCATGCCTGACGCTTCTCCCACATCATATTTTTCTTCCTCTGCATCATCTACTTCACTTTCTTCCTCTCCACTGTCTTCTTCCTCAGGGACCTCCACCAGTTTTTGCTATATTTTTCTTTCTTCCCAACATCTTTCCTGGTTAATCCTTTCCCAAGCTGCATTTCTCCTTTTCAAATCCATTGCTATAACTTCTTCCCATCTCAGTCTGGGCCTCCCTCTTTTTCTCTGTTTGTTCCCTGCGTCTTGTTCATACTGCATCTTCGGTATCCTATCCTTCTGCATCCTCTTCATGTGTCCAAACCACCTCAGTCTTTCTTTTCCTTGCTTAAAGTTTAAACTCTCTACTCCTAGTTCAATAGGCTAGTATTGAAATCGACCGGCTATGAATTTCAGCCCCACCGTATTGTCAGGGCCAGACTGACTATCATGAACCAAATATACCCCGACGCACATTTAGATAAAATGTATGATTTAATTGAAAATCGTGCACTCTTGATGCAAATAAATTGAACAAACCCAAGATTTCCTTTCCACAACATCAAGCTCTCATCAATTGTGAGATTTTGCTTGGAAATAAACCTCTGAAAGTCGTTTTACCAAGTGATCAAACCGTCTGCGGTGGCATATACGGTTAGGGCGCTCACTGATAAAATATCTGTAAGATTCCACTAAAAACAATTTAGGAAACTACAATGCCTAAAATAATTTAAGTACAGCATACTCAGCAGCATTTTTTAGTAATATTCACTAAACAAATATCAGTTGAAAACCCTAAGTATTTATTAGCAACAGTACTTATAATTTACATGTTATTTGTACAAAGAAATCATTTGTAGTAATACAAACTTTAAACACGTAATAGATACAAAGTAATTGTTTGTGAACTTACTTGATATTATCTTGTAAATGAAACAAAACAACAACAATTAGCAAATTATATTGCCTTACCGTATGTATTGTACATGTATACAAGCGTACACAATATAAATTGTCCCAATATACATATACTAAACAATTATTAATAACAAAACGTGTACTCCAAATGTGCATGAATATAATAAAACATCTCTCTTGTTTTCTTTATATACTTAATAAAAGTTATAGTATGCCGTTTGAGTGCCGGATTACTGTCCAAAGGGCAGACTGTACGGCGGTAAAAGGGTATCGGTTTGGTAAACAATTGACAGTGCCCAATCGGTAACAATCTGGTGCCGGTTATAAATACAAGAATTCATGCAACGCAAGGGGAAAAGCAGATAACGGAACGGTGACGAGACGGCAATCATGAAAACACGCTAAACGGCACACGGCAGTAAATTGACATGTGTGGTAACAAACCGGCACCGATTTGTTACAAAATTGAATTTTTGTGTTTGCTGGGTAGCCTCCCGGCTTAACACGGGTCGTCGACTCGTTACCGAGACCTGAAAAATACGAGACGTCGTTAGCAAACACACACAAATCTTACAGCACTAATGATAGAATTATTTTGTAATATTAAATCGTATGATTTACGCCTGGCACGGGTTGGTCTGCGGCGACTACGACGACGTCCTCCTTGTAAGTTGGAAACAGAAGCTGTCGTGGCGTCGTCGTCGTCGTCGTCGTGGATACCCGGCGAGTAGGTGACCGGCACCGCCACAAGCCGGGATGCCCTGCGGAAGAGGACCGGTGACAGCGTCTGAGAAACCGCCACGAGCCGCGGCATCTCCCGCTCCTCTCCCGAAGAGCACTCCGACGGCGAGGATGCCACCGCCTGCGCCTGCCGGGGTCGCCGCTCCACCACCTCCTCCTGGCCTCCCGCGCGTGCCGCCTCCACTCGCCTGGCGCCTAGCTCCTCGGCGCATGCCGCGAGTATGTCCCTGCCGAGGGTGGTTCGCAGCACGGCCTCAATTGACTTGGTGATCTTGTCGATGCGATGCCTGTCCGTGACACAAACTCGTATACAATTGCACGGATTTGAGCGATCTTGAGTGCCGTCAGGTCCACGCCGACGCCGAACAGGCGCTCGGCCAACGCCACAAAGAAGACCGGGTTGTAAATAGGCCAACACTTTACCCGGTGATTGAGCCCCGGAGGAAATCGGTTGGAGAATGTAATGACCGCGGCCTCGGAGTCTCGGTCGACACAGCCGAAATCTTTCCTGTAGCCTGGAGGAAAGCCTTCTGTAAAGAGTGCGATGGTCCACCTAGCGAGTTCTCTGGAGGCGGTGCAGAACCATCGCTGCTGAGAGAAGGTGCACTAGAAAAAGCTGGTCTCTTTAAAGACACAAACCTCTCAGTGCTGCTTGCCAAGCTTACTGTCAAATGGGATAACTTTGATAAATAAAAATAAAATAATTGTAGCTGTAACATTGTGTAAATATTAAATTATGTATTATTATTATTTTTTAAAAACTAGAGACCACTCCAGCCAAATTGTCTTAAAACAATTTGGTCGTTTTGGTCCATCAGTATTGCTAATCAACATTATAACAGGCTTATCAAAGTTACCCATAAGTAGGGGTAACTTTGATAGCTCTCTAGAAATCAATCAAATCAAAGGTAGCTATCAATGATACCCCATGGTTTAATTTGAGACAAATTAGCAAAGTAGTTTCTGAGAAAGAGGCTGATATATGCACTGGGGAAACATTGATAAGGATTAATCGCGGTAGTATTAGACTGGGGAAACATTGATAAGGATTAATCGCGGTAGTATTAACACATTTTTTAAGGGCATTTTGGGGGTGGGTTGGGGGGTGGGAACACACAGCCACGTGATTTTATTAATACCATTTCAATATAGGCCTAAATTTGTACATGTACTTGTAACCGTTTTAGCCTTTGTGCAAGACCCGAGCATAATTTGATTTAACCTCGAACAAGAAGGGAAACTCTGAACGTATAATGTCCACCGTTTCTTTGTCTGCGACTAATTCCCGTTGTAGTATGAATGTTGCTGCCATGTGTTCTTTAATGCCCTAATTGTTAAGCTCTTCAACTACTTTTTTAAACCGTTTTAGCCTTTGTGCAAGACCCGAGCATAATTTGATTTAACCTCGAACAAGAAGGGAAACTCTGAACGTATAATGTCCACCGTTTCTTTGTCTGCGACTAATTCCCGTTGTAGTATGAATGTTGCTGCCATGTGTTCTTTAATGTCCTAATTGTTACGCTCTTCAACTACTTTTTTAAACCCGTTTTAGCCATTGTGCAAGACCCGAGCATAATTTGATTTAACCTCGAACTCGACACCTTCTCGCGGTTTGGCCCGTGAATAGGGAGTTTCACTCCCTGAAACTAATGGCGAGCTCTGGTCGTCGTCGGGGAACCCCTTCCCTTTGACTACCTCCCCGACGGCGACAAAAAAGACAACACAGACGGATGATGACACAGACGGAGACGACCACGACGTGGGGGAACCCCTGCCCTCCCCATACGCTTGTGGCTGGTTCTGACCAGCACAGGCCTGTCCACCCCTTGTCCCCCCGCGTCATCCCTTACGTCCCTCCCTTCGTCTCGATTAGCCAAGTTGCATAAATATGAGACGTAAAGCAATATCCAATCCAATCCAATCAAACAAGAAGGGAAACTCTGAACGTATAATGTCCACCGTTTCTTTGTCTGCGACTAATTCCCGTTGTAGTATGAATGTTGCTGCCATGTGTTCTTTAATGTCCTAATTGTTACGCTCTTCGACTACTTTTTTAAATTCAGTTTGCAACCTGACTTTTTTCTTTTGAAGAGAATTCCTTGTCTTTTCTTCTGGTACCCTCAAAGGAAGAAGGTAAGAGCACTCATGTCTCTTTTTATTATTTATTTATTTTCCTAAAAGTTATATACCAAGCGGTATTGTAGGCCAAACCAGTGCAAAGATAATCTCAAACCTGGCCGATTTGCTACAATAATGTTATGAAATGTGAGAAAATAATTATTTATAGTAAATAATTGTAGACAAACTATTTTCTACACCATTTCAGGGCTGTGCAAACTTAAATTAGCCATATTATAAGTATCTGGAAAAATATTGCAAAATAGCAAAATTATGTTTAGCAACCAAATGAATGACAAAATAGAGATGCAAATTATGAACACACAATAACATATTATAAACATAAGAATTATTATGAATTATTCAGGGTTTTCTAAACAAACAAATAATAAAATGTTTACATTTCTTCAATTTGGACCTATAGTTTACACCATGGTACTGTGAACACAATCTGTATTTAGACCTACTTACAAAAGATAAAAAAATAAACACAATTATAAATTATCAGGGTTGTATTAATAGGGGTGTACAAAGTGTGGGGTGGAGAAAGATTATGAGCATTTCTATGATGACTGACAGGTATGTGACAAGTTTTAGTTAACAGAAGGGGACAAATGAACATCCTATACTGATCAAGGTAGATAATTTTAAACATTTATGTCTTTTACTTTCAGGGATGCCCAAATACTATTAGAAATTTTTTTTTTTTTTTTTTTTTTTTTTTTAAGCTTTTCTATTTAAACTTCTTTCTTTGTTGGTGATAGCATCTTAGTCCAAGATAGAAAGCAGGAGTCAAGTCTAGCATCTAAGTTTTGTATGGAACTCCTTGGAACATGGAGTAATAAACAGCCCCACATCACACTCTGCACTCTCATATCTTGATTCCTTGCGCAGGTTTTTGTATTGACACTATTTGCATCTTTTGGCTGCATTTTTCTTCTTTTCTGTTGCCGAAACCATTTGTGGAAAGTTTTGCTCAGTTAGACGAAGTGAATTAGGCTCTGAGCTTGGTCTTCCTTTGTTGCCATCCTAAGCTGTTGTGCTGTCATCTTTCCCCCCAACTTTTGGTGAATGCAGTGTGCATTGAACACACAAAAAAAAATGGTAATTAATGAAAATGGTACCGATTATTGCGTTTCAGTTTAATGTGTAAACCATTGTGAACAGTGAAACATTTTTTTTGTAGCTTTGGAGGTAGCTCTCATACTTTTATGGGGTCAAGTTTGTTTTTATGTATGCTCTAATTGGGTGGCAGGAGCATTTTATATGCTTCATAAGCATCATGCTCATGGGTCTTTCCATGTTGAATTGCCGGAAGATGAATTATCTGTTGTTGACCACAACTTTTCTTTAATGAGCCTCTGAAGCAAAGTGACCTTTGCAGTAACAAAGTCTTTCGTTTCAGATGCAGTTATATAGATGTAGTTATAGTTTATACAATATGGCATCCAAACCAACGTAGCCTACATTTATGGGGTGGACCAAAAAAGAAGCAGTTAAAGCCAATTTAAGAAATTTCCCAAAACACCAATTTTTGCAAATTTCTGGATCAAAAAAATTAAAAAAAATCGTGTTAAATCACAGTTACAAGATATGATTTTTTAAACGGTCATTTAAGTGTAGTATTGTGCTATATATCACGTAGTAAAAAATAATTTTTGTTTTTTTTAGCCCCTTTAACAACAGGGACCCAACCCATTTTAGCACGGCAAACGGTTCCTACTCAGCTATAGACCTTACTATATGCTCTCCTTCCCTCTTACTTGATATTGAGTGGGGTGTCCTGCCAGATTTAAGTTGAAGCGATCACTTCCCTATCCTGGTTTAGATCACGCACCAGGGAGAACCAAGACAAAGGGCACCTAAGTGGGACATCAAGAGGGCTGACTGGTCAGCGTTTGAGAAACTAGCCGTGTTTTTAGGGGAAAAAATATGATGACATTCAAGACGAAGTAAATTATATTACCAACACAATTATCTCCGCTGCCAAATCCACAATCTTGCAAACAACAGGTAGATTTAATGATATTGTTTCAAGTAAGTCGGGGCAATCGAGGTCATAAGATAACAATTTTTTAAAAGTTACTATGTCAATCATTTTTACGCCTTGCTTCAAGAGCAAGTAATTTGGCTTCTTTACATATATTGGTATAATGTTGTCTATGATAGACCACGCCATTTCTTGAGCAGCACCACTTTACAAACCTCTTTTGCAAACACTCAAGATTATGAATCTTAGTAGTGTGGTGAGGTGACCAAACAACAGTGGCATAATCAAGAATGGGTATATCAATGCTAATATATAGTCTACGGATAACAGGGTTTGAGAAGTCCCTATCACAAGTACGTTTCAAAAATCCAAGATTTTTAAATGCACGCTTCAAAACGTTATCAATATGAGCACTAAAATTAAGATCCTGACTCATCAAAACACCCAAATCACCCAATTTGTCAACTCCTTTAAGAATGACGTCGCCCATAGTGTAGTCAAAGGTTGTAACTACCTTTTTATTGGTGAATGAAATTATCTGACAATTAAGAGGATTTAGGTCAAGCTTCCACTTCTTACACCATTCAACTAAGCTATTTAAATCCAGCTGCAGACACATAGGATATGCACAATTTTTCCAATAATATTGATTGTTTAATCCTGGATAATAAATCTGTGGTTTAAATTTTAGTTTGACAAGCAGATAAATTTATAAAAAATGAAAAAGACTGTCCAATGTTACCCATGGACTAGGGTAACTTTAGACAGTAATATGTATTGCTAAATAATGGGCATTGTGTACTACCTGGGTCAACTTTGGACGACACCAATTTAATAGCCTTACTCATAAGAATATATTACAAGAAAAAACAATGAAATTTGTAAGAAATTTAAATAAATATCAGTAGAAATATACATTTAAACCTTATCCTAATAACTTGTTTTCATTATTTACCACAGAAGACATAGTATTTTCCTTGATTTTTGTATTGTGAACATTTTTTTGGATATTTTCATTTCAGCAGCACTTAAAATTTTTCAAATCTGATAATAATTGAGAAAGTTAGAGCGAGGCAAAGACACAGAAGCGTTAATACAATTTAAAGTTTTTGAAGCTGTTGTTGAACAAAATACATATCACTCGATCATTTTTCAATTAGGTTGATGGTTGGTCCAATTTTCTATAGATATCCTTCTCTTCAACATAATCAACATCTTCTGGTCAGCCCAACGAAATCGATCAGCTGCAATGTGCCGCAAAAAGGTGGGTTTTTAAGGTATTACCACCAATGTCTTTGATTATTTGTCCCACATAACACTTGGTATCATTTTTACTGGTTTCATATTGGACAACAACCCAATCACCAGCTATGTATGATGGCAAGGAGGTACTGGAACACGGTGCACTAGAGGACATGTTGACCTCAGCATGCATCGGAAGGCTACTACGGGGGCGGGTCGTTAACATCCGGTGATTCTGGTGCAGTATCATTTTTTCGGGCCCTTTTAGTTGTCTTTTTCGTTGACTTCTGTACAGCAACAATATCACTTGCCAACACACTTTTTCCAGGTGCGACGTTTTAACTCTTCTTTTTCGGATAGTTTTTTTATGCTTGCGTTTCGTGGACGCATGGATCGCAAGACTTCTACAACTACGTCCGACACCCGAGCTTGACAATGAATTTAAAGAAGCCTCAGGCAATTTCCTGAGGATTTCATCTTTATTGAGAGGATAGATGCCACAAGTTTTAAAACCCAGAAATAAGGCTTTGCATTCCCCTTCCTGATTCTGTTAAAACATTCATCATTTTAACAGAAGGCTGGGAAGACTTGTTTTGGCAACAATGCAACACTATGCCCAGCTTTCAATTTCCATTCAGTGAGTATTTGCCGCCAATATCTTTTCAGGGACCGTAGAAGCCACATCTAGGGGCTGCATGAGATGGGTGGAGTTTGGGGGCAAGCAAACAAATGAAATATTGTGTTTTTCACAAATCTTTTGAACAGCAGGCGAAAAATGCGAAGAAAGGTTATCTCCGAGTATAACCTTCTTGCCGGGAAGAGTTTTAGCCCACGGTTTGACAATGTTATCGAACCAGTCAAAAAAACATACTTCGTCGAACCATCCACTTAATGATCGATTGAGTAGAGAGTAGAGGAGTGTGGGGCACAGTGGGACGGGGTCAGTATTTTATAAATAAAAAATAAATAAATAAATTGTATTTAGAGATCTTCCCACTCAGTATATAACTGTATATACTTATGTACATTGTTTCTGCAATTGGCATTTTGTGACTAAAACCTGTCAAAAGGTTTCAGACCTTAAGAAGAAAAATTCCCTAATTTTATAATGGCAGATGTTTTTTTAGCATGAACCTGAACAACAAAAAACATGAATAGCATAGCATGAAATTTGAAAACATGAAAAATTAAATCTCATATTTTCTTCTCCTGTGATGTCAAATTATAAAATGTATCAAAACTTTTGTGTAGGCCTATACATTATTCTTACGATAATATGTTTAGTTAATATATAGACTAAGAAAAGTTCTATAAGTAGGCCCTACCTACTATTTTTCAAGTAATTTTATATAATTAAATGTGTATGCCTAGTGAGTGGGGCACAGCATTACAAAATAATTGGGCACAGTGGGGTGGGACATAGTGCAAATGGACTGGGGAGTGATAGCTTCATTAGTTAACTGTTTTGGAAGTTTAAAATGTGAGGGTTGGTACTCCTGTCTGTGTGTGTGTGTGTTCCTGGGTTTGAGGCTTCAAGGTTTCATAATTTTTGTTACTTTAAAATTTGTAAAAATATTCAATCACTTATGGTGGAACAGAAGGAGTCTGTAGCGTCTGTAACAGTCCAATTACCATAGGCTATAATTATGTCGTTACTTTTTTACTAGTGCTGTGTTGTTAAAAAAGCCATGTATATTCACTACACCATAAACTTACCATCATCAATGTCAGCATTCTCAAGTGTGGCATACATAGTTTATCGTTTGTTTATCTTTTACATTCTGCATGCTTAAGTCGATAAGCTTCTGTGACACTTCTGGACACATTTGGTACAGAAGATCTTTCTTTTGTGGGTATTTGTTCTCAAAGTCAATCTCAATCTGTCAGGACAAACACTTTTTTTAAATAGGTACCATAGTGAAAAAATAAGATTACCGGTAATGCTTTTATTTAACAAATTTTGTTTTGCATGTAAAATCCTAGTGTCGCCCCGATATGCATTCTCATTGTTACAACATAATCCCAACCAGAAATTTAAAAATCTACGTCAACTGAGAAAAAGCCGGATCTATCCCACCTCCGTGATCTAGTGATTAGGGCCTACCGGCAAATGGGAGGTCAGAGTTAAGGTACAACCTAGGGTTTAGTTAATGTTTTTGTATACTATTTGTTTGGTATGAAGGAATTTTGACCTCAATTACAGGCCTTCATGAAAAAATGTAAACTTAATTTAAATATATATTTAATTATGTTGAGTGATTGTGGGGCGCCAAAAACCTGTTGACATACTACTTGTATATGAGCTGACCAAGACATGTGCTCATCTATTATCATTCCCAGATTTTTTTACTGTAATTGTGAGTGATATAGAGATATCAATTAGTTTTATGTGGCAAAGAGAAGCACGCCTTATTTTAGCCATGAGTTTAGGATAGCCTGTAATGATGACTGATGGCCCTAATAACTAGCGTATTTTATTTCAATAACTAATTTGAGTAGCTATTAGAACCTTACTAAAACAACATTAAATGTTGTTTTAGTAAGGTTCTAATAGCTTCAAACACATCATCTTGATGCATTTTGTTCATTACGTTTGTTTTAAATCCGTATGAACTGGAAATACTGTTGGTTAACATTAGAGCTCCTCTAGCCCTGACACCTCGATTAGGGATCAGCTCTCCTTCATTTTCTGGTACTATCTTACATTATTTTGGTGTCTATACAAAGTAGTGTTCGAAAAGAAACCAATATATTTGTCACGTGGTAAGTAGTTAGCGGGATCTGTTGCCTCTACTGGCCGTTTTTGTGGGACAAACACACCTTTCCCTGATCTGATAACATAACTGTCGTGTTTAAAATTCCCTAATTTAACTAGATCGCCGTTTCCTTGTAGCAGATTTTTTTTGGGAGAGCTCATGAATTTTGCAACTTGAACTTCATTGCTATGTGCCAACATTATATATCGGGAAATATTAGTCAAAATTTATTCGCAAAGTATACAAAAGACTGCCCGTCCCATTTACGTTTTCCATAATTTTTTTTGTGAAATGGGTCACGTAGACAAATATAGAAGTAACGGTATGCAGGGCACCACCACTGTACAAAGTTTAGCTAAAAACGGAAACGGAACGCCCCCCCCCCCCCCCCCTACACTTAAGCACGCTGTAAATGTTTTGAGAGAGATAGTATTAGTGAGGAAAAACATAGGATATTATGAAATACAACAAAACTAGGGCATGACTAAGTAAGTTTGTAGTGTTACCTGAAAATTCAACTTTCAAAACACAACGTCTGAAGTACACAGTTTTACTGATTTCAATCTTATTATTTTCGTCTGCCTGAAATCCGAAATCTTTCCATACCTCCACACGATATTTGTCAGGCGTGTAGATCGACTCACTCGCACAGCCATTCGAATATTTGACACAGGTGTTGACTCGTCAAAGTTTAGAAGAGGACTGAATAAAATAACGTGAAATATCAACAGTTTTATTCAAATTTGGTTGTTGCAAGGAAGCATGGAACATTGACGCTCCTGCGTAACAATGAGGAACTCGATGTAAAGGGTGGAAACGCCCAAATCTGAATTCTATTTTTAATCTTCTCTACGTGATCTTACTGCATTGCATTGCAACACATGCAAATTCTAGGCAGGTTATTTTGTGTTTTGCTATTCAAGTTCAAGTTCAAGTCTTTATTTATCCTAAGATTCATACAGAGTTCAAATATGGATATCGTCAAAATTAATACTAAAAATATAGATAAAATAGCCTAGTTAAGAATAATATTTAACAAAAAGTACAGTTGGCCTTTATTATTATATAGGGCTAGGCCTAAGTATGGGTACAAGTACAATAGTACTTGACAACTGGACAACTAGACAGTACAAGACAGAAACAGAATAATTCAAGTATGATTATAGAGTGAGAGGCATTACAAAAAAATGAATACACGGTATAAGACTGACATGATTAAAGAAGAGAGCGGCTAAACAATAATATGCACAAGTTGTAAAATACCAACATGATTATAAATGAGAGTAGATAAAAAATAAAATACACAAGATAAAATATTATATGTAAAGTGAACATACACAAATATAAGAAGGCTTGCAAGGTGTATAATGGCTGAACAATAAATTGCAGCCTGTGGTATTATGAGCATCCTAGTGAAATTAAAAAATATATATATATATATATATCTTTATACTAAATATACTTTATAATAAATAAATATACTTTAATACTCCTTAAGGATATGATTAATAGTTGGCCTATTCAAGTGATCTATTTAAGTGAATGCTTGTTGTTGAGGTATTTAGTTAAAAAATCAACGGTTTTCTATATATGTGGGTACCATCGGGGTAGTCCTCCGTGGTGAGATCTTTGGTTGTGTTGAAGTCTGGAGCTTGGCATTGTTTTCTCGTTGCCGACGTTTTGACCAGGGCCACCATCAGCATTGTAACGTTTTTATGGGTTACGCCCGGTGCCTCTTGCGAGTTTTCAACTTCCTCCGCGACTCTCATCGCCCTCTCCTCGAAGAGCGGCTCCTCGCGAGCAGCCTCCTCTGCAGGGGTGAGCGTTTTAGAGCAGTATCGTCGCGATGAACCTCACTACACTTTTAAATATAGCTCCCAACCAATTTTTATACATCTTGGAGATCATGTGCTAGTGTCATCATATGATTTTGAATAATTTCAATGCACTTGACGTGCAACATCGATATGACCTCGCCGCCCCGCACCTTTTGACTGCCAACCACACAGGCTACAGTACACGCAGCGCACTCGCAGTCGGTCAGTTGTTCTTGTCGCAGGCGGACGTGTTTGTCTCCGCTCTTCTTCTGTTCTTGTGCGGTCTCCACAGTACAAGGACTTGGCTTATGAATGTGTTTTGTTTTGTGTGTGCTACCGTTACGAGGATGTCTGTTCTGTCCAGACTGGAAGTTTTTTTGCTCACTTTTCTGTATTGCTTGTCAGTAAAGTGCTTGTTATCTCGGTATTGCGCCCCGTTTTTTCCGTCCATACAGCCCGTGGGGTTTATGTTTAGTGAGTGTGATATAGCTCGTGTTACTGCTGCGTGTGTTGTTTCAGCAAGTCTTGGCTGTTGTGTCCTCACGGTGTTCTGTTAAATGTTTGTTAACTTCAGTAGGTTGTCTGGTCTGTCCAGACTGGAAGGTTCCGTTAGTTTTTTATTCTACCCTGCTTGTCAGGTAAATATCTTGTTACGACTCACAACAGAAAAACATGCTGTGTAGTGTGCGCTCTTCCTTTTAAGGTCAGTTTGGGCAAAAACAAGACAATTAATGACAATCTTGCAGTTTTCTTGTGTATTTTATTGTTACAAAGTTACATAAAAAATAGGCTGGTTCTTTAATTTATTAAATTATTATTAAATTTAATTTATTCCTGGATATAATAGGGCCTACATAAACCTATTATCAAGTTAAAATTTAAAATTATGCCTAGAAATGTAGGGTCTAGCCCCAATGCAAAAGAATGTATTAAAATAAATATCAACTTTTACGTATCATGGGCAAACAATTAACAGATATAATAACTTACGAAATGGTCTTATTCAACATCTCTAGCAGAACACATTAATGTCCTACAATTGTGCTTACGCAAGAAATTACACAAAGTGCAAAAACATTATTGTCAACTATGAGGTACGTTAGAGGCTAGGATGGTAGTTAAATCCATGTTTAGAGCGTACCGGTCGGTCTTCCGGACGAAGGAGGCCACTGATGCTGATGCAGCATTCCATTTCAATGCTTAGGGCATAGTAAACTGAGCGACACCGGAGCAATAACAGTGGAATGGTAACATCGCAAAGTTAAATAAATTTCATCTAAAATTTACATGCGCCGGCTAAAAAATGTATTTACCACAAAAAAAATACTTTTCAAGCTGATAGAAAGTGTTTTGGGTTACATTTGGCCATGATACGGAATTGTTCTGGCAATAGAAAAGATTTGAAATTAAAACCTTCCCTCAAAGAAATTTTATCAAATAACTCCACGACAAGCGATAACGTTATTAATTTCTTACGCAAAGTAAACCTTTGAAATTCCCTTTGAAATTCATATTTATATAGCAACCAGAAAATTTGATGGGCACTGATTACTTTACTGTTGTGTGCCAATTGGACCAATTGGAGCTATTACGTCATATGCAAGTGTTAATTGGCTGTCAGTTTTTATGAAATCACTTGCGTTGACCGTGTATATCACTTTTGTGCAAGAGAAAATATTGAAAACAACACTTTATCTTAGTTCAAACTCGCATAGGCTTCTCGAACATTTTACTTAACTTTAACTTGACTTGAATTAAAATTATTAATTTACAAGGCCCTCGTTAGGCCTTCAACACAATAAGGTATTTATTTATTGTTTTTTCTGGTGACAACAAGACTTCTAGTACAAACACTGATTTATGAATAAATGTATCTACAATTTCTACATACCCCCTTGCTTAATTCGGCTGTGTCGGAGATGATAGCATTGAGGCCCATAAGGTCTTGCAATGTTCTTCGTGGTAGGCCTTCGACATGTAGGGCATCAATTTTTTTACTTTTGGTGGATGCGCAGCGACTTCCTCCTTCTGCTTCAGCCCATTTAGTATGGTCGTGTTATTTGTCACTTCATTGGTCAGCTCTTCTATTAGGCCAAACATCCTTTCAAATTCTGCTGTAAATCAATAAATATAGGCTTATGAATATTTACACAGAACAAATCATGGTCAATCACTCAAAAGGGGAAATATTTAGGAATGATTCGCAAAGTAACGAGTTTGGAGAAAGGTACACGTTTAATTTGACGTGGTTATCAGATTTGTGTAAATGTCGAGTGAATTAAACGAAATTGGGCAGCTCAATTGCACACAGTCAAAAATCTGAGTTTCCATGCAAATCAAAATATAGCTGTAGGGCATAAGTAAGACTACCGGTTATTATACATTATCGTTAAGACTAAAAAATATAAAATAATATTACATGATTTTTTTTTTAAACTACGCTTTTATTTAAATGTACTTAAAAGTAAAAAATAAATTTTTGCCCAACAAATTTTTTGCCTTACTCGGAAATTAAACGCGTTGGGCGCTTTTCATGAACAACTAAATTCTGTAATCTATGTCAATACCGTAAGCGCCCAACGCTTTTAATTTCCGAGTAAGGCAAATCTTTGTTGGGGGAAAATTGATTTTTTACTTTTTAGTACATTTAAATATAAGCGTTGTTTTAAAAAAAAAAAATCATGTAATATTTTTCTTCCCTAGCTTCATTAGCAAGCACTAATGGACTTTTTGGGCGGCGTGCAGGCGTTGCTTGAGGTGGCTGAAGGAGGTTGGGAGCTAGGACCATCTCCACCGTCTCCTCCATCTCCACCACCATCTCCACCACCGTCTCCATCTCCTCCACTTCCGTCTTCACCGTCACCTCCTCCGTCTCTCTGGAGGTTCCAGGCGTGGGCTGAAACCAGATCACATTTATTCCAGAAAATCACGAAGTTATTACAACAGTGTCAAGTTCACACATTCAACACTTATTGCTGACAGCTTTGCCCAAGCTACACTAATAAAATAATAATACAAGACTTTTTACAATTTTTGTGGAAGTTACAAATACCGTATTTTGTACGATGATGTAATAACAAATCCTAGTTTCTAGTTTTTACTTTCCGTTGCCGAACATGAAGTATGAATACCACCTTCTCTCGACAGTAATCAAATCAAATCTTTAGTGACTAACAAGTCAAGTTTACTTCTTTTCTCTATAAAGTGACGACAGTTTAATTACATTATTTGTTCTGAAAATTTTCAAAATTCCATGAACAACAAAATTTTGTAATCTATGTCAATACCGTAAGCGCCCAACGCTTTTAATTTCCGAGTAAGGCAAATCTTTGTTGGGGGAAAATTGATTTTTTACTTTTTAGTACATTTAAATATAAGCGTTGTTTAAAAAAAAAAAATTCATGTAATATTTTTCTTCCCTAGCTTCATTAGCAAGCACTAATGGACTTTTTGGGCGGCGTGCAGGCGTTGCTTGAGGTGGCTGAAGGAGGTTGGGAGCTAGGACCATCTCCACCGTCTCCTCCATCTCCACCACCATCTCCACCACCGTCTCCATCTCCTACACTTTCGTCTCCATCGTCACCTCCTCCGTCTCTCTGGAGGTTCCAGGCGTGGGCTGAAACCAGATCACATTTATTCCAGAAAATCACGAAGTTATTACAACAGTGTCAAGTTCACACATTCCACACTTATTGCTGACAGCTTTGCCCAAGCTACACTAATAAAATAATAATACAAGACTTTTTTTGTGGAAGTTACAAATACCGTATTTTGTACGATCATGTAATAACAAATCCTAGTTTCTAGTTATTCAAAATTACGTTTTACTTTAAAGTAAAATTTTTAAATATGTTAGTAATATTTTACTTTCCGTTGCCGAACATGAAGTATGAATACCACCTTCTCTCGACAGTAATCAAATCAAATCTTTAGTGACTAACAAGTCAAGTTCACTTCTTTCCTCTATAAAGTGACGACAGTTTAATTACATTATTTGTTCTGAAATTTTTCAAAATTACATTAATGCCACACGAGTTGTCTTTCAATGAGTGATAAAAACAAAAATAATACAACACTTACATTCTCGATCCAGTATGTTCTAACATACTCGAGGAGTCTTTCCAATCTGCCGTTAAACTCTCTTCTTTGTCGAACTGACATATGGCATCTAGCCCCTCGACGATTCTGGCTTTTGGAAGTAGAGGCAGGGCCATGACCATTCGTATAACCTTCTTCCTCAGCCAGTTCTGCCTCCGTCGAAGTCCGAGTGAGGCCGCATATCTGTCAATAGCCTGTAAAGAGATTTGGTAATACATTGTTGTAAAACACTTAAGGCTATTCCACCGCGTTTTTCGATTTTCCAAAATATGCTACTAAGTCAAAATATAGTGAATGTCTTTGAAACATGACAATTTTAGAAAATCAAAAATATTTTTTTCAAATTTTTCTGATCCGGTACACGGCCAATATAGCCACCTCAAAATAATTTCCAACTTCAATTCGCCAAGGCACACCATTCAACCTAGGGTGTTGTGTTTTTGTGACATTAATTTTCAACTGTTTTTCTATGGACTGACTGAGAGCAAATAGATTTATTTTAACAATTGTCTTTCCTGTGAATTTTTTCGTTTGGCGGTATTTTCTACCGATTTGTACCGCCAAACAAAAAAATTCGCAGGAAAGACAATTTATAAAATAAATCTGTTTTCTTTCAGTCAGTCCATAGAAAAACCGTTGAAAAATAATGTCACAAAAACACAACACCCTAGGCTGAATGGTGTGCCTTGGCGAATTGAAGTTGGAAATTATTTTGAGGTGGCTATATTGGCCGTGTACCGGATCAGAAAAATTTGAAAAAAATATTTTTGATTTTCTAAAATAGCCAGGTTTGAAAGCCATTAACTATGTTTGACTTGGTAGCATATTTTGGAAAATAGAAAAACGCGGTCGAATAGCCTTAAACAGTAAACCTATCTGGGTATTTTCACTTGAGGCCTATATGTCTCGCCTACAGCTTGAAAATTTCATTGTTAAAACTCACACACACACACACACACAATTCAGGCACTGAACCCGTAAGGACCTTCTGTTTTCATTTAGTGACCGATAGGATTTGCACTCCCAAACCCTAACATTGTTTATTGTTTATTTCCCCTTGGTTTTTAGTATCTTGACGGAAAGGAAGAAGCCCATCAGGCTCTTCCTCTTTCATTCTTATTCTTTTGTTTCTCATTATATCTTCAAGTCAATTTGATGTTCCGTCACCTTTATGTTCTTTCGGTTATCGTTATTGAGAAACTTATCCTTTTGGAATACGTTATCTCTCCCCTATCGGCCCCTTTATAAATAAATAAATAAATAAATAAACACACACACACACACATGTTCTCAATCAATATTTTTACGAAAATTAGGCAATTTACTAAGGGGTCTCTTTATTACCTGCGAATAGTGGTACCAGCAGGCACGTATCTTTGTGTTTGGGAAGATATCTTCTATGGCGCGCCTCAACCCTGTCTCGTAATCACAGTGAACGCTTCTTTAATTACTATTGGGGTAGACCAACACCAAATATTCAAAAATTCGTTTGTACGCTGCAGCAGTTTTTCGTGTCATTAAAATGAACACCGCTCCGAAAGCCAGAAATAAATTAGTTTGACTTTTTGGCATTATGGGGACTAACCTTAAAAACCCAAGGTTTTTTTTTGGGGACTAACATCACCTAGAAGGAAGATGATTGTTGTTGTGTAAACAAACGATTACAACCGTTAGTTAGAACATTAAGGGTGTGTGTTTAACCGGAGGGACAAGTTTTCTCACTACTCGCGCTGGACAAGTTTTCTCACTACTCGCGCTGCGTACTAAATTCAGCTGAATAGTTCACGACTACTGTGTAAGGTAGCGCACCGATCGTTGTGCTTCTGCGCATGCGCTATCCTCTAGGACGGCTGTCGGCGTGCGCGAAGCGGGCGCTTCGAACACGGAAAATGTATTGCTGTTGCTGTTCATAATCATGGTAGAACTAGTTTCCCTCCCTCCACTCCCTTCTCAAAAACCGTTGGGCAGACCACAGATAACGAATTACAATTGCTGGTGTTATCATTTGTCCAGACTGCAGCTGACACGATAACCTTGCGGAATACTTTTTGCTACCTTTTCTATTATTTGATTATTAGTTTATTTTGATAAGTATTCCAAATGTGGCTGTCTGTATAAGTATGCGCAATTTTAATCAATTGTGCAGAATAGCACAATGACAAAGGAGATCGAAACAAAATTCTAGTTTGAGTATACCTTTTCCAATTACAAAATTCTAGTTTTAACCGACATTGGCAATTCTTTTCATGACAATGATTTGAAAAACACATTCAACCTTATTAACCGTATTTTACATTCATACATAGTCAAATAAATATCGCGGAGGCGCAAATAATCTTTGCCGTTGAAGCGCCCTAAAACTACTAATGCTAATACCTAATGTGAAGTGCTGCTTAGTACATGTATAAACTGTATAGGGAGAGTATTTTTAATTGGGTGAAGATGGGTTTACATGGTGTTCTTGGATTTGCTTTTACTATCGTTCGTGCTGCTCTTGTTTGGACTATGAAAATTTGTTGTGATAATGCTGAGGTACCCCATAGGGTTATTCCGTAAATGAGATGAGATTTGAAAAAAAAAATATTACCTTTACTCCTCATACTCTAAGATTTACAGACTCAAAGTTGTGTCTCGATAAAAATGGCTGACTTATGAACATATTCATACAGCAATGCAAACAAGGCAATGCCAACTGGAGATCGATTTCATGGCCACGGTATTCATTTACAAGTATTGCTTTTGAGGTAAAATGCACCGTTTTACAGTTAGACCATAGTAAAAGAAAAATCCCTGAAAATGTTATATCTGCGGCAATATAGTGTCGTCCTGATGAACCTCACTTAAATATCTTCATATATTACCTGCAACCAATTAATTACACATCTTCAAGCACATGCGCCACTGTCATCGACACGATTTGATAAAAAGACAATGCACCTTGAGTGCAGCTTCGATATGACCTCGCCGCCCCGCACCTTTTGACTACTACCTGCACGCACACAGCAGAGAGCCTCGCCTCGCAGTCGGTCTGTTGTTCTTGTCCTAGGCTGACGTGTTTAGTCCGCGCTCTTCGCTCTGGTCTCATTGGGCCTCCACAGTTCATGGAGTTAGCTTCTGTTGCTGCTGTATGGGTTGCTTGTTAAAGTCTTTGCTGTGTCCTCGTTCTTATCCATCATTCTGTTAAATATTTTGCGCTTCAGAAGGTTGTCTGTTCAGTCCTGACTAAAAGGTTTAGTTCTCTCTTTATTTTGTCCTGCTTGTCAGAGAAGCGCTACGTCTGTTTTGTCCGTGCAGCCTGAGGAGTTGATTTCCAGAAAGTGATAGGATCTGTCTGTTCAATGTGAGATTAGAGCATTGTTTTTTCCGCTCTTGTTCGTTGCCTTTTGTTTCTGCTGAATGTTTCCAGCTAGACGTCTGTTATCTTTATTGAATGTCTGTTCTGTCGAGACTGGAAGGTTTTGTTGCTACTCAGTAAAGTGTTTGTAATCTCAGTGTTGTTCTCCGTCTATTCTGTCCGCACAGGTTGTGCAGTTTATTTTTGGTTAGTGTTAGCTTCAGTTCAGTGCGAGATTAGAGGCTTGACACACTATAGTGGTGCTGGTTTCTGTGCTGTTTTTGTTGTTGTGTTTGGGTCTTTATTGAAAACCTCATATCTTGGAGTTTCATGTGCTACTAGCATACATACGATTCTGAATAATTTCAATGCATTTAACGTTTAATATCGATTTGACCTCGCCGCCCCGAACCTTTTGACTGCCATCTACACGGGCTACTGTTAGCGCAGCAGCTACCTAGCCTCGCAGTCAGTGTTTTGCCTTCGCTCTTCGTTGTGTTCTTGTTGGGCCTCCACAGTACGTGGCGTTGGCTTCTGTTTCTGCTGAATGTAGTCAGCTAAATGTCTGTTCTGTCCAGACTAATAAGTTTTGTTCATTGAATTTGTGTTCGTCTCTGTTTTATGCTGTTTGCCTCTCAGTAGGGAAGTAGCTTACTTTCTATGATTTGTTTCCCTGTTTCGTCGACGTGCAATGTGGGTGCTCTGTCTCTGCGGCGTGGCGTCACGTATCTCAAGTCGCCTGTGTCGGGATCGCAATTTGGTTTTGATAAAATCTTCGTGATTAAAAAAAATATATTTGGATAGGAGTTAATAATACCATTGTATTTAGCAGTATAGTAGTAGTACACTGATACAGTGATATGATATGGTAATGAAAAATATTGGCCATTATTGACGTACTCTTCAGCCTTTTCTGTAAATTCTCTATTTTGTTTTGTAATTTGGGCAAGTAGTTCGGTCAAAATATGCTGGTTACCAAGATGGGGTGTGATTGTGGAATTCATATTTTTGTCCGTCTACGCATTGGACACACATCTCACTCAAGGATACCTTCTAAGAGGCGAAGATCCACCCCTATGTGAGCAGTGTGGTGAGATTTTAACTGTTAAGCACATTTTAGTAGAATGTCCCCAACACATGGACGAGAGGAATAATTTTAAACTAAAGCCTAATTTAAAAGAATTTTATCTGATGAATCTGAGAATATAACAAATGTTTTTAAATATCTAAAATCAACAAAGCTGTATAATAGAATTTAAAAAATTACACATCACTCTAAAAGAGAATACGGGCACTAATAACCTTAGTGTTGTGTGCCCTTAAACCCTAATAACTAACTAACTAACTAACATATTTTTTGCGTGTTTGAGGGTATATTTGGGCATAGTTTCAAGACACGATGTTATAAAGGGGCATTTTAGATTATGCTCTAGTATCTATGTGTACCAAAAAATAAGCAAGTTAAAGCCGATTTAAGAAATTTTCGAAAACACCAACTTTCGCAAATTTCTGGATTGAAAAAATTAAAAAATTCGTGTTAAATCACAGTTACAAGATATAATTTTTTAAACGGTCATTTTAGTGTAGTATTGTGCTATAGATTACGTGGTAAAAAATAATTTTTAAGTCCGGTTGGCTCTAAACGCAATATAGATAAAAATGCGCATACAAGTTTTATGTTAACTACGCCGAGAGAGAAGTTGAATTAGAGTGAGAGATTCATCATAAGTACAATTTAAAATAGCCAATAGAAATTGATTTTAATAATGATTAACAACGTATGTGGGCTTGAAACTGGGGGATGGGCTTAAAAAGTTGAAAATTTACAAACCTTCAATTGTTTTGCTATGGTCTTGCGGTATCCATTTTCATATCGCTTTCGCAACTGCTTTCCAGTCTCCCCACTTGCCTGCACCTCACTGAATCCGCTCAACCCAAATACATCAAGCTTTCTCTTCTTTGTGAGACTGCACCAAAACAGTCTCAATTCCGTCCTGCTATTCACCAACTGAATCATCTACATCCGACTGCACCTCCTCTCTGTCTCGCTCCGCACCAACTGGATTATCTACATACGACTCCACCTCCTCTCTGTCCCGCTCTTTACGTTCGATTGAACGTCAACTACAACTAAACATAAAAGCGCCTTGAGAGATGGTCAAACAAAACTGGATATAAGTTCTCAATCACAAAAACCACATGTGTGCTATTTAGCCTTCGCCGTGGATTATTTCTCAATCCCGACCTGCACATGGGAAGCCATGCCTTACCATTTGCCGAAATAACACGATTTTTGGGAATGTTATTTGATAAAAAGTTATCGTGGAGGCCACATATCCAACAGCTACGAACCAAGTGTTTAAAAGCCTTGAACATCCTACGAGTGCTCAGCAATACTAATTGGGGAGCTGATCGTACAACCATGTTACATCTTTATCGCTCCCTTATCCGCTCTAAGTTGGATTTTGCTAGTTTTATTTATGATTCGGCTAGACCTTCTTATATCAAGACGTTGGATACAGTTCACCACACTGGTATAAGACTATCCACAGAAGCTTTCCGTACGAGCCCTATTCCCAGTCTTCTTTGCAAATCTGCAGAACAATCTCTATCCTCCAGAGGAAAGTACTTAATGCTTAATTACATCGCCTCATTAAAAGGATCTCCTACAAACCCAGCCTATAAAGCAGTTTCGACCCTCCATTTCAAAATCGGTATAAAGTTCGCCTGAAGGCCTCGAGACCGGTGGGCATCCGCTCTCTGGAATAACTACAGGCCTTAAACATTACACTTCCCTTGTTTTCTATAAATCAAATGGGGCAATCCCAATTTGGACACTTAACAAACCATGTTGCATAACACAGCTTTTAAAATTCAAAAAAGCTACCACATCAATCAAACAATATCAAGTACTATTCAACGTAACCCAATACAACTACAAAGATTTCAGAAATATTTTTACAGACGGTCTACAATGCAGAACTGTTTGCAATTCTACAAAGCCTCCTGAGGACTCCAAATTCTTAGTGTGGACAGATTCTTTAAGTTCGTTAAAGGCTAATTGCCAAATTTACACTACACACCCAATTATTAGTAAAATACACCTAATACTGTCGAAACTTGCTGCAAAACAAAAATCAATAGTTTTTTGTTGGGTGCCTGGTCATTCTGGTATTTTAGGAAATGATGTCGCTGACCAAAGTGCCAAAGAAGCTGGTAACAAAACACAAGTTGATTGCCATCTAGTTGTAACGCCTGATCTGAAAGCATTCTTCAAACGCAAACTTGAAGAAAAGAAGTGCGAAGAATGGCATATCATGCAAAATAATAAGCTTCGTGAAATAAAAGGCGATGTAACACCCAGGTTCTCTTCAAGGCGCTCTTCTCGACGCAAAGAGGTTGTTCTGACCCGTCTACGCATTGGACACACACATCTCACTCAAGCATACCTTTTAAGAGGCGAAGATCCTCCCCCATGTGAGCAGTGTGGTGAGATCTTAACTGCTAAGCACATTTTAGTAGAATGTCCCCAACACATGGACGAGAGGAATGATTTTAAAATAAAACCTAATTTAAAAGAAATGTTATCTGATGTATCTGAGAATATGACCAATGTTTTTAAATATCTGAAATCAACAAAGCTGTATAATAGAATTTAAAAAATAGCACATAACTCTACAAGAGAACACGGGCACTAATAACCTTAGTGTTGTGTGCCCTTTAACCCTAATAATTAACTAACTAACAAAACAAATCTTTCACACTTTCGATATTAAAATGTATTAGCCATCTGTTGGTCACTCGCGGATTTGAACAAGGTTATGGCAGATGGGCTACGAAGATGAGGGACTACTCTAAGTTAGGGTTTAAATTAAAAGGTAAATAAATTGGTTAGTGAAATAAAATTTTTGCTTAAAACTAGCCTACATGGAAGGTTTCCTCCCCATGTTGTTGAGCTAAACCCTGATTTATTTTTCTATGTTTGTACTAGAAGAGTTTTAAAAAATAGTAAAAATATCCAGCAGAAGAGTTGAGGGGGTTTCGTATAATCACAGTCTGCAGTGAGCGAAGAAAGGTGATGCGGGAAAGACCAAGAGAGACAGATAGTTCGCTCACACAAATAAATGAATAATAGTATATTGTAGTGAGTGACATGAAACTCTTTCCAAACATGAAAAGCTAACAATGATGTGTGTGTGAGCTACTGCTGCTGATATTCTTGCTACTACTGTACGATTTACTTTGGGATTTGTTTATGCTATGGCAGAATCTAATGCCTCTTTAGATTGGGCAAAGCACAGAGAACAATGGTTGCTTCAATATTTGCGATTCTTGCAAAAACGTGTTACACAAATGTTTGCGGTTTTTGCCACTCATCTGCAACATTATAGTATTGTCACGATGAACCTCGCTGCACATGTAGAAATACCACTCACAACCAATGCATTACAGCTCTCAGAGTTCCTGTGTTACTGTCATATTGTGATTTTGAGACTTTAATGAACTTAACTTGCAGCATCGATATGACCTCGCCGCCCCGCACCTTTTAAACGCCACCTCTAGCACAGCCACAGCGCGTCCTCGCCTCGCAGTCGGTCTGTTATTCTTGTCGCAGGCGGACGTGTTTTGTCACCGCTCATAGTTCGGTTCTTGTTGGGCCCCCACAGTGCTAGATGAGTGAGGCTGACGTTTGTGTTGTTTTAGGTAGTCTGGGCTGTTATGTTCTCGCATCGTTTTGTGTAATGTGTGTTAACTCCCGGACTTTGTCTGTTCTGTCCGACTGAAGGTTTAGTTTACTCTTAATTCTGCCTAGCATGTCTGGGAAGCATTTGTTATATCAGTGCTGTGTTTCGTCTGTTCTGTCCGTACAGCCTGATGGGTTGATGTTCGGAAAATGTCAAGTTATGTTCAGTGTGGGATAAGAGCCCCAACACACAACCAGGGTGCCCGGCTTCTGTGCTTCAGGTTGTTGTTTCATTGAGTTCTTTGTGTAGGTGTTGCAAGCAACCCTACTTGTATAAGAATACTTACCCTTTACAGATGGAAATATTTTTTGACGTGCAGCAGCTCGACATTGAGCATCACAGTAGACGCACTTGTGTGCTCCAGTGGGGAAATCGCCGCGGGTGCAAGCTGGACATGCAGCCCGTTTGCCAGTAGTGGCCGCTCGACTAGGAGAAACTATTCCTGCCGCCTTCGATGTTTTCGGAGCAGATACCGATAATGTCTTAGTTTGGGCAATTGTATCCTGAGTCTGAGTGTTTGTTGATGGTAGAGGTTTTTCAGGAGTTATTTTCAAAGGTTTCTTTTGGGAGCCCACAAGCTTCGTCATGCCATCGATTGCTTCAACAAGTCTGAACACGAACTCATCACAGCGTATTGGAAGTTTCACGTTGGCAAATATCTGTTTTTAATATCGTTGAAAGCTGCTTTCGACTGGAGCACTGCTTGCAACGACACCTCCAAAAAAAAGAGCGGTAGGGCTACTATAACAGCGGTGCAACATGGCAGTAGTTGCAGCAACCTAGTTATGTCCGCCACTATCTTAATAATCACTTTTCTCTTCTCCATACTTGCCGGCCCTCTCTGCAACGAGCACTCCTCCGTTCCCACCCAGTTTAACCCATCCTATCCATCCTCCTCAGTTTTTCCCATTCTCTCTAACGTCTTCCCTTACGTTCCTCCCATTGGAAAGAAGAAAACATGGTGGTAATCCACAATTATGGAAAAAGAAAATTTGGAAGATTCCAATACAATTGACATGGGCACTGATAACTCTCCTGTTGAGTGCCCTAAAACAACATTTACTAACTAACTGTTATTATTTTAGGTTTTTGTATTCAATAACATTAAAAAGAATCCAAGAATCGCTTGAATCGGGGTGGAGGGCTGTCATAAGGTTGGCCCCTCCCCCACTGGATTATTAAATAACTCTTTTATTTGACTGGTGCAAAAATCAAAATTGGTGGTGCATTTTGGTGCAAAAATAATGCAAAAATATTTCGTTGTTTTTTAAATATCTCAATTTGAGTTTTTATGAAGTTGCCCCCCCCCCCCTCCCCCACTATATTGTCGAATAACTCGAATAGAAATCACAATTTTCACTTAGGTAGCCTAGTTTTTTAACTGATACTTTAAATCCCATTGGGATAAGGGTGAGTTTCACATTTATATTTTATTTCCTCTAGATATTTTCAATAGGTCATATCTAATGAGAAAGATTGGTACTACCAAAGCATTAGTCAATGATTGCAACTTACGAGTATTAACCAGCATAACTTGATTATATTGTTTCAGGCTTATTTTATCTCTTCCAATCCAGTAAAGTTGTTGGGCTAAAGATTTATGAAATATTGTAAGCATAATCAATTTGATTTAGTACAGGCTGTTCATCGATGAATCCCAAATAAAACGGCAAACAATAGTAGGAAGGTTTCACTCATCAAAAATGTTCATAAGGTCAAAGAAAAGCGATACAGAAGGGGAGCCACGAAAAATGTCTCTTAGGATTAAAATGGCGGCCATGAATGAATAGGCCTATTATTTACCTATTTTGAGTAAAAAAAGACGGTAAATAACGTTAGGAAGGTGCTACAAGGCAAAAAATATTCTTAAGATGTTAAAAATGGTATACAATGGGGGAGCCATAAAAAATGACCCCTGTGATTCAAAATGGCCGCCATGTTTGAAAAATATGTATTATTTACTTTTTGGAATATAAACATACTGAAAATAATGATAAAAAGGTGCCACTTAGCACTAGGCTCTTCTTAAGATTATAGAAAAAGTTAACAGAGGGGGAGCCAAGAACAATATCTATTACAATTCAAAATGGCGGCCATGAATGACAAGGTGTATCAACTATCTTCTGATTTTAATGTAAAAAGGCGGAAAATAATGATAGGAAGGTGTCCATTGGCAAAACTTTTCTCGAGATGTCAAAGAAGGTTTACAGAGGGGGAGCCAAGTAAAATAGCCCTTACGATCCAAAATGGCCGCCACGAATTACAATTGCGTACATTAGTCTACAATTTTTGAATGTTAACATACGGCAAATAATGATGGGAAAGGGTGCCACTTGGCTAAAATACTCTCAAGATGTTGTGTACGGTTTACAGTGGGGGAGCCAAGAAAAATTTCATTAACGATTCAAAATGGTCGCCATGATTGAAATGTGTATTGTTTCCTATTTCGAATGTGAACAGACGGCAAATGATAAAAATGGGCCACTTGGCAAAACATTTTCAAGATGTTGTATATGGTTTACAGTGGGGGAACCAAGAAAAATATCCCTTACAATTCAAAATGGCCGTCATGATTAAAATGTATATTGTTTCCTATATTTCTTTGATAACATTTAATAAGATATTATAATGAAAACAAGACATCTATGTAGATTTCTAATAACGTGGATATTTGAGCACCTCTTCCTTACTTCTTTGTTATATTTTTAATTGACGTGGTTCATCCTCAGGAAAACTGAAATATGAGAAAATAATATATATATATAAAGTGCTGAACATAGCTGTAACGAGATGAATAACGATCCCTAAATTTAAGAGATTTATATAACTATCCTTAAAACTTTTTTATAAGTCTATAATAACTTTCTAAGACTGGGATTTCCTGGTGTTCAGTCGGCAGTTGGAACATAACAATGCACAGGGAAAGCCCGCAAAGCCGGCATCTTTGCATGAGCATCGAGTGATGCATCCTTTCTATCACGAGCACTTGACAAGCTCTCTGCAGCAGTCCCATATCTCCGGCAGTCTAGTCCATTTTGGATGCCAAACTCCACTATTCAAGAACCATCCCCATTCTTTAGGTGATGAAGAAATTGGCGTAAAAGTATTAGCACTTCCCCAAAGATGTCCTCCTTGATTAGCAGCACGCTGAATGTGAAGCTGCAGTGCGTCTTGAGTGCATGGGAGGAAGGCTGTCAACACTTTTGTTCTTCGGGTGAAAAGGATTTTCCTTGCTTCATTGACTTTCCTACATCCGTGTGTGCGTCGTACAAAAGAACAACATAACGTTCTAAAGACGTCTTGATGGTTTGGAACGTTCTGCAACGGACAGGAAATTTCATGAAAAGCTGAGGTGACAATAATCGAAAGATTTCCATACTTTCCAAGCATTTTTCTTGCCCTTTTGGGAGAGGAGGACACGGTGATCCATCACGTGACCAATGATGCGGCCATCAGCCTCTTCAAGAGAATCACATGAAATACCAGCACTGGCGGCCTCAGCATTTGAGATGATACGATAAAGGAAACCACGTTGGTCCACGACTTCTGCAAAATCAAACTGTGTACCAGCGGATTTTCGAGAATGGAATACAACTCTTGCTTGTTTGTGGCATTGTGAAGAAAGTCGTTCCATTTTCCAAGTAATGGTGAAGTAACAAGAACAAAAAAGTACAAACAAGAATGAAATTTCCTGTCCGTTGCAGAACGTTTCCAAAACCACTCTCAAGACGTCTTAGAACATTATGTTGTTCTTTTGTACGACGCACAAACGGATGTAGGAAAAGTCAATGAAGCAAGGAAAATCCTTTTTTACATCGAAGAACAAAAGTGTTGACAGTCTTCCTCCTATTTAAGACGCACTCCAGCTTCACATTCAGTGTACTGCTTATCAAGGAGGACATCTTTGGGGAAGTGCTGATACTTTTACGCCAATTTCTTCATCACCTAAAGAATGGGGAGGTTCTTGAATGGTGGAGTTTGGCATCCAATATGACTCGACTGCCGGAGATATGGGACTGCTGCAGAGAGCTTGTCAAGTGCTCGTGTAAGAAAGGATGCATCACACGATGCTCATGCAAAGATGCCGGCTTTCCCCGTGCATTGTTATGTTCCAACTGCCGACTGAACTGCTGCAACACCAGGTAAAAACCCCGTGCTAGAGAGTTATAATAGACTTTTTTAAAGTTAAAGGATAAATATATAAACCTCTTTTATTTCTGGGTGGTTATTCATCCGTTACAGCTATATTCAGCACTTTATATATTATTTTTCATAATTCAGTATTCCTGAGGATGAAGACATATTATTATAAACAACCTCAATTCAAAATGTAACAAAGAAGTAAGGAAGAAGTGCTCAAATGTCCACGTCATTAGAAATCAACGTAGGCCCTACATGTTTGTTTTTACTATAATATAGTACGTTAAATTAAATTTAAATGTGATCATAGGAATATAGGAAACAATATACATTTTTCAATCATGGCGGCCATTTGAATTGTAAGGGATATTTTACTTGTCTCCCCACTGTAAACCATATACAACATCTTGAAAATGTTTTGGCCAAGTGGCCACTTTATCATTTGCCGTCTATTTACATTCGAAATAGGAAACAATACACATTTAAAAATCATGGCGACCATTTTGAATCGTAAATGAAATTTTTTTGGCTCCCCACTATAAACCATACACAACATCTTGAGAGTAATTTTGCCAAGTGGCACCTTTCTATCATTATTTACCGTCTGTTAACATTCGAAATTGGATACTAATGAGGTACGCAATTGTAATTCGTGGCGGCCATTTGGATCGTAAGGGCTGTTTTGCTTGGCTCCCCCTCTGTAAACCTTCATTATCATCTAAAAAAAAAACGTTTTGCCAATGGACACCTTCCTATCATTATTTGCCGTCTTTTTTCATTAAAAAATCAGAAGATAATTTGATACACTATATCATTCATGGCCGCCATTTTGAATTGTAAGAGGTATTGTTCTTGGCTCCCCCTCTGTAAACTTTTTCTATAATCTTAAGAAGAGCCTTGTGCTAAGTGGCACCTTTTATCATTATTTTCAGTATGTTTATATTCCAAAAATTAAAATAATACATATTTTTCAAACATGGCGGCCATTTTGAATAGTAAGGGTCATTTTTTATGGCTCCCCCACTGTAAACCATCTTTAACATCTTAAGAATATTTTTTGCCATGTAGCACCTTCTAACATTATTTACCGTCTTTTTACACTCAAAATAGGTAAATAATAGGCCTATTCACTCATGGCCGCCATTTTGAATCCCAAGGGACATTTTTCGTGGCTCCCCTTCTGTATCGCTTTTCTTTGATTTTATGAACATTTTTGCCAAGTGAAACCTTTCCCACTATTTTTTGCCGTTTTATTTTTTGAACAACCCAGACTAATATGCCCCGTAATGTTTTTCCCCTAGACAACCCAGGAAATTTACCTGAAAATAAAAACATTACATGTACAAGTGATTTTCATACCAATTCAACTATGCATAGGGCCTAGAGGTAAAGATTGTAGAAGATAAGTTTTATTTTGCACTACTTTTGGTTCAACAACAAACAAGGTTTGCACAGGTTCCTGTATTCAGATCGACTAAGTCTAGTGCAGGAAAACACAAAATACCAACCGGCTTGCAGCTATGGAATCGTACTCTTCAACTTTCCCAAATTTTAGAAAGGGGGGGTTTTTTCA
>JAMZAV010006615.1:0-36288 GCA_024449915.1 Sweltsa coloradensis | reverse complement strand
AATAATATTATGACAATTCTGTCTTAGGTTGTCAGCATGCAGAAAATTATTACTCCTCCTCCCCCCCCGCCCCCACACACACACGTAAAAAACGATTACTAAACTATTTAGCTAAGTTTGTTGATAGAATGTTTTCTTTTAAGTAAAGCCCAACCCATATAATGCCAAACGATCGTGCAGGTGATTTATGCCTAGTAGCTAAAAATATGTCATTAACCTTTCTTGTGTTTTCAACCGCAGACCTAAAACGCTGTATTCTACCATTAGAATAATGAGTGATTATCGTGTCGAAATCCATTGCATTCCTATGAACGTATTTATCACTGTTCTAATGGTGCCTATAATAGCTACTGTTTAGTGTACACAACAGTTAACACGCGTGACCCTCTTCAGGATATTGACTGGTAATTAGTGTTTATGAATATGTGGAGTGGAATGGCTAAGAGATGACTGAGATAAACCTAATAAACTGTCAGGATTGCCTGTGTAGAGATCGAATCGACAACCTCTCAGACACAACACCTAACACCACACACGAGTGAAGGGTTGTCTCCAAAGTTTTCCCTTGGTTTTCTGTATTGACATGATAGTGCAGAGTCTTACACTTCAGATTGAACATAATGATAAATAAATAATGATGAATTTACTAATTAAGTTATAAGTAAATGTAAATAAATAAGTAAATAAATACATTTTTTAACCGAGAGTGGTAGCTCACTTCTACGGTAGAAACTTTAATTCAGGAGGTCGTCGGCCCGAAACCTGCCACGAGCAATCCTTACTGCAGACAGTTCCTAAGATGTTCCTCCGTCAAAAGCTTCGCAAACGCTTATTCGGGCGCGTTGTTGGATGAGCGTAATTGGTGCATTGAGCTGCCATGTATTATGCGGATTTACTGTTGTTCTGTGAACAAACCATTACTAAGTCGAAGAATTTTTTTTAAAATTAATTTTAATTAAATAAAAAATTAACTTAATTTTTTTAATTATTCGTAATTTAAAAAAAAGAAAAAATCGTAAAATTGCAATTTTTATAAGAAATAATTATTTGATTGCGCTCAAATTTAACACGAATATATTAATTCATAAAATTAAGGTTCTGTGAAAAAATCATTACAATAAGATAAAGCATGTAGGTGTTATAAGTCGAAGAAATTTTTTTTAAATCGTAAAAAATCGTAAAATTGCGATTTTTATGGGAAAACATTTTCCGATTGCGCTCAAAAACGTGGCAGTTCTAAAGTTCAGAGATTTCGAAGGTCTCCAGAAAATTGCATCGCAATTGGAGTATCGGTTAAGCCAGAATCGTGTTAAAAAACACACAAAAATACAAAAAAAAGAAAGAAGGAAAGAAAAAAAATCCGGATTTTTTTCTCCAGTGTAGTGAAATGGAATCTTCGCTTCGCTCGCTACGCTCATCCAACTACAGCCACAGATATCAGAGGGGTGCTAGGAGATTCCTTCACGACAATACCTACACAAGTTAGTCATCTGAGGAGAGTTATGCAACACGTGTTTCTGTACTAGGAAGCTTCGCAAACGCTTTTTCAGGCGCGTTGTTGGATGAGCGTATGTTTTTTTAAACGAAAAAAGTACTAAATTTGCGATTTTCATGGGAAATTATATTCGATTGCGATCAAAATTCACACAAATATATAATTTCATAAAATTAAGCTTCCGTGAAAATATCATTACAATCGGATAAAGCATGTAGGTGTTATAAGTCGAAGAATTTTTTTTTAAACGAAAAAAGCGTAAAATTGCGATTTTCATGAGAAAATGTTTTTCGGTCGCGCTCAAATTTCACACCAATTTATTTAGTCATAAAATTAAGGTTCTGTAGGTGTTATAAGTTGAAGAATGTTTTAAAAACTAGGAAGCTTCGCCATGGAGTTGGATATTTATAACTCCATGGCTTCGCAAACGCTTTTTCGGGCGCGTTGTTGGATGAGCGTAATTTTTTAAAAACGAAAAAAAGCGTAAAATAGAGATTTTCACAAGAAATAATTTTTCGATTACGCTCAAATTTCACCCGAATATATTAATTTATAAAATTGAGGTTCTGTGAAAAAATCATTATAGTCGGATAAAGCATGTAGGTGTTATAAGTAGAAGAAATTTAAAAAATCGAAAAAAAATCGTAAAATTGCGATTACCACGAGAAATAATTTTTCGATTACGCTCAAATTTCACACGAATATATAAATTCATAACATTAAGGTTCTGTTAAAAAATCATTACAATCAGAAAAAGCATGTAGGTGTTATAAGCCGATTTTTTTTTAATCGAAAAAAATCGTAAAATTGCGATTTTCATGACAAATAATTTTTCGATTGCGCTCAAATTTCACACAAATACATCAATTCATAAAATTAAGGTTCTGTGAAAAAAAAACATTACAATCGGACAAAGCATGTCGTTGTTATGTCGAAGAATTTTTAAAAAAATCGAAAAAAATCGTAAAATTGCGATTTTTATTAGAAAAAAAATCCGATTGCGCTCAAAAACGTGGCAGTTCTAAGATCAGAGATTTCGAAGGCCTCCATAAAATTTCATCGCAATCGGAGTATCGGTTTAGCCGGAATCGTGTTAACAGACAGACAAAAATACAAAAAAAAGGGAAAAAAATCCGATTTTTTTCCCCCAGTGTAGTGAAATGGAATCTTCGCTTCGCTCGCTACGCTCATCCAATTAAAAAAAAATCGTAAAATTGCGATTTTCATAAGAAATAATTTTTCGATTGCGTTCAAATTTAACACAAATATATTAATTCATAAATTTAAAGTTCTGTGAAAATCATTGCAAACAATCGTCAAACCATTATAAGCCGAAGAAATTTTTTAAAAATCGAAAAAACGTGGCAGTTCTAAGTTCAGAGATTTCGAAGACCTCCAGAAAATTTCATCGCAATTGGAGTTTTGGTTTAGCCGGAATTGTGTTAACAAACAGACAAAAATACAAAAAAAAAACGGATTTTTTTCTCCAGTGTAGTGAAATGGAATCTTCACTACGCTCATCCAAATATTCTCTCGTGTTCAGGAAATGAAGGACATGATCTACGCGATCGTGGAAGAAGCCCCGGCCGCCGAGTCTGTAGACCCCGAGTTCCTCCAGAGACACTTCGCCGGTTTCGATGAACAGTTCTTCCAGTACTGTGACCATGAGCTCAAGAAGATCAACACCTTCTACTCAGGTTGGCAGGCTTAAATGAACACTTAAGAAATACTTATATATTTCCCCATTTACAAACAATTATCAACATTCGGGTTTGGGGGCATCATCCCCCGTGACTTGGGTTATTTTATCCTCTTTCGTTGCTGAGTAGCCAGACCTGACGCAAGTCAGCCCCACCTTATATCACTTCCATACTATCTTGCTTAATCAAGTACAATTACTAGGAAAACGCTTAAAGGGGTATTTAACCACTAAACTCAAAAATTATATTTCATTCAGGCTAACTAGTAATGAATTTAGCAATTAACAGAAAAATTATTGGGGCCACCATGACCACCCAAAAAATTATCAAACATGACATTTTTCGAGCTAGGTCCCATCGGCAAAAATCTCCCATAAGAAATAACATGGGGACGATCTTTATGCCCCGTGACCTTGGAGGATTTTGATCCAAAAAAGTATTGGCCATTATTGACGTACTCGACAGCCTTTTCTGTAAAATCTCTATATTTTGTTTTGTAATTTGGGCAAGTAGTTCGGTCAAAATATGCTGATTACCAAGATGGGGTGTGATTTTGGAATGCATATTTTTGCGTGTTTGAGGGAATATTTGGGCACAGTTTCGAGACACGATGTTATAAAGGGGCATTTTAGATTGGTACTATACTCTAGTATCTATGTGGACCAAAAAAGAAGCAGGTTAAAGCCGATTTAGGAAATTTTCCAAAACACCAATTTTCGCCAATTTCTGGATCAAAAAATTAAAAAATTCATGTTAAATCACAATTACAAGATATAATTTTTTAAACGGTCATTTAATTGTAGTATTGTGCTTAGATCACGTGGTAAAAAAATATTTTTGGGGTTTTTAGCCCCTTTAAGTCCCGCCGCGTTTGTTAGATGAGCGTAATTGGTGCATTGAGCTGCCATGTGCTATGCGGATTTTCTGTTGTTCTGTGAAAAAACCATTAGCCCTACTAAGTTGAAGATTTTTAAAAATTAAATTAAATTAAATAAAAAATTTAACTTAAATTTTAATTTGTTTAATTAATCGTAATTTAAAAAAGGAAAAAATCGTAATATTGAAATTTTCATAAGAAATAATTATTCGATTGCGCACAAATTTTACATGAATATGTTAATTCATAAAATTAAGGTTCTGTGAAAAAATCATTACAATATGATAAAGCATATAGGTGTTATAAGTCAAAGAATTGTTTTAAAAAAGAAAGAAAAAACGTAAAATTTTGATTTTCATGAGAAGTAATTTTTTGATTACGCTCAAATTTCACACGAATATATCAATTCATAAAATTAAGGTTCTGTAAAAAAATCATTACAATCGAACAAAGCATGTAGGTGTTATAACCTGAAGATTTTCTTTAAAAAGCGAAAAAATCGTAAAATTGCGATTTTAGTGAGAAATAATTTTCCGATTGCGCTCAAAAACGTGGCAGTTCAGAGATTTAGAAGGCCTCCATAAAATTTCATCGTAATTGGAGTATCGGTTTAGCCGGAATCGTGTTAACAGACAGACAAAAATACAAAAAGAAAAAAAAGCATTCCGGATTTTTTTCTCCAGTGTAGTGAAATGGAATCTTCGCTTCGCTCGCTACGCTCATCCAATTATCTCCATTTATTTCCATCTTTCTACCTTCTTTTCAATTGTACCTCCTCCCAATCAGTCTCCCTCATATACATCGTTAATAATTTGTCCAATATATTTTATTTTTATGATAGTTGCATTTAATTCTCTCAGCATGTACATTTTTCTCCGTCAATATTTATGATTGGGTGTGCAAGTTTGCCTGAGATAGACTATATAGCGCTCGTCACGCATCGGCTGCCAAGTTAGTCTGCGATCAGGTGTTTGCGCAGAGTTACATAACAGTTAATTTTGTGAGTCAAATGTTAGGCAAGAACCATAGGACGATCGTGGAAAACAAAGTTTGTCATTCTTTTTCATTAGCGTATAAATGAGATGAGAACAAACAAGCTGGATGGGAGGAGGGGAATAGAACATCGAGCTAATGAAGAGACGGACGGTCAGCGCTATTAGCTACACTCACCAGTCACTATAGTCACTGGCGGTGTGTTCCAAAGGCGGGTTGGCCAAATAGTTTATACGTTCCAGATCACGAACAACAAATTATAAATAATACGCAGTTTTTTACTTGATGATTTGGAGGAAATAGATTGTTCAAACATTTGTAACAGACTAATACTTTGTATATTGTGGGAATACTATGTGGTATAAATAGACATATTCTTTTTAAATTGTACCCAAAATAACAAAAAAACTTGTAACAATACAGCCAAACCTTACACAATCAAAATAAATGAGATCTAAAAGAAATGCCAAGCTTATGTACCCTCCTACATTTTCGCAATCTTAATACAATAAATTCACTTTGCCCTGTGACTGGATCCTTGTAAAGCATGGCAAAATTTTATTTGCAAATATGTTTAAATGTAAAAGTTTGTGCAAATTTATTTTGCAAGCTTTGCAAGGATACAGTCATAGGGCAAAGTGAATTTATGTATAAAGATTGCGAAAATGTAGGAGGGTACATAAGCTTGGCATTTCTTTTAGATCTCATTGCTTTTGATTGTGTAAGGTTTGGCTGTTTTTTTTACAAGTTTTTTGTTATATGTGGGATATAATTACTTTTTCAAGTCCCATTACAAAATTATTTTGTTAATACAATAATTTTATCAAAGTCGATTAAATTGATACGGTATTACCAATTAAACAATAGAATTTAAAATATCTAGTGGTCCCAAAAGTCTTTTTTTTTTTGGAAACAATGTAGGTGATTATTGTCAAGTCAACTAGTTACTTGTTGATTATATTCTTGTAAAAGACTTATAAATTTAAACCTTTATTTGGAAGCCCTTTCCCGCAAACTTTTTCAACTTTTCTTTCAAAGACCCTGTATCACTATGACCTTAATGTCCATGTAAATATGAACGTTGTAGCCCCACCCGTTTGGTCAGAATCGCGGACCGATTGAAACTGACGAATTATACCGTAGTAGGCCTAGTAGCAGTAGCTAGCAGTAGCTAACATGCTTATCTTTAAAGTGATTTTGAGCATGTTTCAAGTCATTTTTTCACCAAGAAGGAATGCTCGTACCCCAACCAAATTTGGCATGTGTTGTCGGACACCAAAATCCCCTCGATTTTGATTGGATGAGCGTAGCGAGCGTAGCGAGCGAAGCGAAGATTCCATTTCACTACACTGGAGAAAAAAATCCGGAATGTTTTTTTTTTTCCTTCTTTCTTTTTTTTTCTGTATTTTTGTGTGTTTGTCAGCACGATTCCGGCTAAACCGATACTCCGTTTGCGATGAAATTTTATGGAGGCCTTCGAAATCTCTGAACTTAGAACTGCCACGTTTTTGAGCGCAATCAAAAAATTATTTCTTATGAAAATCGCAATTTTACGATTTTTTTCGATTTTTTGAAAATTTATTTTACTTATAACACCTACATGCTTAATCCGATTTTCATGATTTTTTCACAGAACCTTAATTTTATGAATTTAGATATCCGTGTGAAATTTGAGCGCAATCGAAAAATTATTTTTCATGAAAATATAAATTTTGTGGGTTTTTTCTTTTTTAAAATAATTTTTTTACTTATAACACCTACATGCTTTATTTTATTGTAATACTTTTTTCACAGAACCTTAATTTTATGAATTTATATATTTGTGTGAAATTTGAGCGCAATCGAATAATTATTTCTTATAAAAATCGCAATTTTTCGTTTTTTCAATTTTTAAAATTCATACGATTATTTAAAAAAATTAAAAATTAAAGTTTATTTTTTATTTAATTTAATTTAGTTTAAAAAAAATCTTCAACTTAGTACTAATTTTTTCACAGAACAACAGAAAATCCGCATAACACATGGCAGCTCAATGCACCAATTACGCTCATCCAACAACGCGGCGGGACTTAAGCGTTTTCCTAGTAGTTTTCAAGTTCACATCACGTTTCAAGACGGCTGGGTAACACCTCGAAATCACCCCAACTCTGCTTGCTGTATAAGGTGCTTGAGTGTGTAGCGCACCGCGGCTTGGCTGCGGCGCCCTAACGGGCACCTAGATGGTTAGCTCATCCTAACCACTTAATATAAAATAATTTAATTTGAATAATATATATTTCGGTCTATTGATAGCAGCAGCAGAAAAATAACAACCAACAGAATTCTGCACATTTTGTTGCAGACATACAATCTTTAAAAATTCATCTTCTCAGAGGTAGTTAACGTAATATTTTCCTGACATCTCATTAACATCAGCCTACTTATATCTCTGTGCCAGCTATTGAAATACGCTAAAAATATCATAACCTGTCAACGAGCCAACCAAACAATTCACATTACATTTAAATGTAGGAAGTACCATTTGAGTTATGTATATTTAGAGAGCAATGTTCGCCACACAATTTGTTTACCCCCGCACAAGAGGAATTTCAGAATCACAGAAATGAAACATCATCACTATAGCAGCGTGCTATAACTCCTACTTGGTTGAGTAACCTGACTTGCAGTACTTGCAATTCAATGCCATACGGTAAATGTGTGCGTAATGTTCATCTTTATCACTGTGTAACCATTGAGTGTAACGTAACACCCTGGAATAGCGTTATGCTTCACTTCACACACTCCACTGCTAGTGGTGTCATGTCCTACTACTAGGAAAACGCTTAAGTCCCGCCGCGTTGTTGGATGAGCGTAATTGGTGCATTGAGCTGCCATGTGTTATGCGGATTTTCTGTTGTTCTGTGAAAAAATTAGTACTAAGTTGAAGATTTTTTTAAAAATTAAATTAAATTAGATAAAAAATAAACTTTAATTTTTAATTTTTTTAATTAATCGTATGAATTTTAAAAAATTGAAAAAACAAAAAATTGCGATTTTTATAAGAAATAATTATTCGATTGCGCTCAAATTTCACACGAATATATAAATTTATAAAATTAAGGTTCTGTGAAAAAAGTATTACAATAAAATAAAGCATGTAGGTGTTATAAGTAAAAGAATTGTTTAAAAAAAGAAAAAACCCACAAAATTGATATTTTCATGAAAAATAATTTTTTGATTGCGCTCAAATTTCACACGGATATCTTAATTCATAAAAATTAAAAGGTTCTGTGAAAAAATCATGAAAATCGGATTAAGCATGTAGGTGTTACAAGGAAAATAAATTTTCAAAAAATCGAAGAAAAAAATCGTAAAATTGCGATTTTCATGAGAAATAATTTTTTGATTGCGCTTAAAAAACGTGGCAGTTCTAAGTTCAGAGATTTCGAAGGCCTCCATAAAATTTCATTGCAAACGGAGTATCGGTTTAGCCGGAATCGTGCTGACAAACACACAAAAATACAGAAAAAAAAAAGAAGAAGAAGAAAAAAAAAATACATTCCGGATTTTTTCTCCAGTATAGTGAAATGGAATCTTCGCTTCGCTCGCTACGCTCGCTACGCTCATCCAAATACGAAAGGTGTTGATTCTGATGCGGTTACTCAAGGACATGCAATAATATGCATTCTTGTAGAATATTGTTTTATAAAATACACTTCTTACTCAACTGAAACAATACACGGTTTAAAAAAAAGCACTCACTCACTTTTTGTTATAGTTTGTAACAGCTCGTTTCATAATATTGTAACATATAAACAAGTTTTTCACTCAAACAGATGAGGAAAATAACCAAAGAACACAATAGATCTTGAATCTACTAGGGCGACGGTCGTTCGCCCTTGGCAGCATTCACAGCCGAAGACTTTTGATGAAGAGCTTGGCTGCCGTTTTCTTTATATCTATATGTTTTTTTTACAAATTTTTGTATTTTGGGTGGGGGGGGGTGTAGTACTCTACGTGTACTCAACTTAGGTACAATTATGACTGCACAAACACTAAAGGGAAATATAAATGTGCAATACACATAACAAACTCAAATATTGCACGAAAGTGTCTTCACTGAGTTTTCAAACGTCTATAAACAAATCAAAGAAATCTGTTTTGTATAGTTATAACCAAACAATTGCATCTGTTGTGTGTAATTTTCGTGTGTGTTATTGAGTCGCCACATAAAATAATACCAATTTACAACTTATGCTCACCTCCAATATAACTAGTTAGAAGCATATATTATACCCTCCTTAGGCACTAGGAAGGCTTCCCACGAAAAATTACTTTTTCCCATATTATAATAAATACAACAAAACATTAAAAGAACAAAATAAACAATACTATCGCTATAAGAGAAAGCAGGACTAAGTTAAAGGAGTATTACTAATTGAAGAACTGAAAAAGAATTTCTACGTGTTTAATGTAACAACCCCTAAATAAGCATCTTATAAATCAATTTTTAGTGTAAGGTTAGAATCTCTCATTCTTCATAATCATCCTACATCGTTCATCATTGGGTTCTTCCTCGTTGGGCAATGTCTGACGCACATAACAGACAACAGAGTCCGTGATGACCCCCTCCCCCCCCTCCGCCCTCCATCTTCCCACAGCCTTACCACCTGAAGATTGATAGCAAAACAGCATGGTGATCGTATTGTAAGTGTCAGACATGTATTTATAGTGACACGATTACATCAAGGGGATTTCTCAAAGACGTCATTCTGTCAATAACTATCTTCGAGACTATTAAATCTTAGCACATTAGTGCTTCGTATAAGTGTCTTGCGTGAGTTAGAATATCGCGCCCATATCTTCTAGAATCAAGATTCTATTATCGCAGCTATAACTAGTTTCATCTCCTTCATATAGGGTCCTCGCTAATGAGCACCCTCCTCACGAATATGTAATCACCCACAACATCACTACCACAAAAAATGTACAAAGCACTAACAACTAATCTCTAATATTGAATTTTAGTAATAGTCATATTTTCAAAGAAAACAAATATGCAAAAAATTGGTTACACATATTTTAATAGTTACTAGGAAAACGCTAAAGTCCCGCCGCGTTGATGGATGAGCTTTTTAAAGGTTTTAGTTTGTGTGGGATATCTTTACTTTTGCAAGTGCTTTGTTTTGCTGCCTACGCATTGAAGGTGAATGTTGTCAAGTTTCTTTTGTTTCTTGTCAATTGGTATTATTTACCGTAAAAAACTTGTATTAAAAGCTTTATTTCTATGGATTCTGGCTGAATTTTTCCACTTTTTCTTTTCAAAAGGTACTACATAACCATAACCTTAATGTCCATGTATAATATGAACGTTGTAGCCCCACCCGTTTGGTCAGAATTGGCCCAAATGGCACGAAAATATCGCACAAAAAGTCAAAAAACGTATATTAAAAGCTTTATTTCTCTCGATTCTGGCTAACTTTTTCAACTTTTTCTTTTAGAAAGCAATACATCACCATTACCTTAATGTCCATGTGAAATATGAACGTTGTAGCCCCACCCGTTTGGTCAGAATTGGCCCAAATGGCACGAAAATATCGCACTAAAAATCGAAAAAAATCGTAAAAGTACGATATTCATGAGAAATATTTTTTCGATTGTACCCAAAAACAATACACCTCTAAGTTCAGAGAAAACGAAGGTCGTGTCAAATTTTCATCAAGATCGCATATGCCGTTTGCCCGGTAGAGAGCGAACAAACAAACAGACAGAAAAAAAAAAACAAAAAAAAAAAAAAAAACAACGGAGCTAAATTTTTTGGGGGGTCGGTGAAATTGAAGTCTTCGCTTCGCTCATCCAACTAAAAGTCTATTTATTTAAAAGTCTGCAATACCAGTGACTTTTTTTCTGGAACTTTTCCCGAAGTCAGTTTTTGTCAGATTGTTACCAGCCTTTGAACATTTGTTAGGGTCAGGTATCTAGGTGCCCGTTAGGGCGCCGCAGCCAAGCCGCGGTGCGCTACACACTCAAGCACCTTATACACCAAGCAGAGTTGGGGTGATTTCGAGGTGTTACCCAGCCGTCATGTAACGTGATGTGAACTTGAAAACTATCACAATCGAGGGGATTTAGGTACCTGACAACACATGCCAAATTTTATTGGGTACGATTATTCCTTCTTGGTGAAAAAATGGCTTGAAACATGCTCAAAATCACTTTAAGGATGTTAGCTACTGCTACTGCTACTGCTACTGCTACTGCTAACATCTAATACGTCGGCCCGCGATTCTGACCAGACGGGTGGGACTACAATGTTCATATTTTACATGGACATTAAGGTTATAGAAATATAGTCTCTTTGAAAAAAAAGTTGAAAAAGTTTGTTGGAAGGCTTCCAAATAAGGTTTTAAAATAAGCCTTAAACACTAGGCATACAATCAACAAGTAACCATAGTTACTTGACACTTGTTGACGGTATAAGCAGAGTTAGGCGGGAAAGTGCGATACGTAAACAAATAGCGGACATTTAAAAATTTTTCTTCTTTGTGTGGAACGAGAAAAGGTGTCATTATACTCTCATAAAAACAAATCAGAAACCGTCCCTGGCCTAGGCCCAGATGTGGAAAATTATTTATAATGCAAAAGTGTAGGTCTAAAGTTCCATTTGGCTATAGGACTAGTAAAATTCATACTTACATTACATGTTTGACAAGCCTAGCCAACCCTATGCCAGCACAACATTGTTCTGATATGAGCTTGCTCATCTGTTTGTTTACATAATTGCAACAATCAAATCATTTCATACAACTCGTCTTTTGATTGGCCCGCGTTTATGAAGGCACTGCCATCTAGAATAAATATAGAACTTTTTCGAGCTCTTTGCTATACGCAAATCTTTTTAAAGTGTTTGGATTTCGTGATACTCTTTCAACCATAGACATCCTATATAATTGGCTAGACCAGCAGTCGGTGGTCCACTTCCGGTACAATTAGAAGCCATCTTAAAATGACAGTTTACATGTTAATCAAATGGGAGCGATTTGTGGCCAAATAGTTCTCAAGATTGCCGCCAGGTTGACAGGTAAGCATACTAGCCTTTAACACCAAATGATTACTAAATTCCCTTATGCAATCACTTCGTATTGTTTCTTTTGTTTAATACCATGCTGCACAAGCTAAAACCATATCAAACAATCCAGTAAAATACTTTATTGCATTAAAAAAGCATAAATTAAAACACCAAATCGCCATCTTCAAATGGGCCGGTTGAGTCTTCAATTTGCTACGCTCGCGCCTGTGCGGAGGTATAGGAGACTGCTAATCTAGCCTACTATAGGGGTTTAATATCAATGCTTTCAACTCACAACCCATGACGTTTTCCACGATACCGTTCAAGAATACCAATTCCTTCGAAAACGAAAACGACTTCGTTTTCAAATTGCGTTTTCAACTCATCTCCACGAACTCAAGAATTGGGGTCCAGTTCTTATACCGTCGTTATACCATGGTTATACCACCTATACCCAGGATTTACATGAATCCGGGTCTAGATATTTTACATCCTATATGTTACTGCTAATACCATAGAATTTAAATCAACTTTGATAAAAATATTATATTTTAACAAATAATTTTGTAATGGAACTTGAAAAAGTAATGAGATCACACACATAACAAAAAATTGTAGAAATACAGCCAAACCTTACACACTCAAAAGGAATGAGATCTAAAAAAAGGGCCAAGCTCATCTACCCTTCCACATAAACGTACAGTGTCCCATAACAGCATCCTCGAAAAGCTTGGCAAAATAGAATTTGCATGTTATTACATTTAAATTAATTGGAAAAAAAGAACTTGGATAAACTATTACGTTAAATTAATAATCGCAAATTCTATTTTGCCAAGCTTTTCGAGGATGCTGTTATGGGACACTGTACGTTTATGTGGAAGGGTAGATGAGCTTGGCCCTTTTTTTAGATCTCATTCCTTTTGAGTGTGTAAGGTTTGGCTGTATTTCTACAAGTTTTTGTTATGTGTGTACAGTCTTCTATAGAGGCAGATTAAAAAAAACACCACAAGAAAACTAAATAAATTAAATGGATTTTGGATTTTTGTAAAATCCAATTTTTTTGTTTTGTGCATATTGCAAAATAATGTTAAGTAATCTTAGACTATAGAAGAGTGACGATATCCTTGCTTGACAATACGCAAAATTGCACATCGATCGGATGACAACTGGAAGCAGGAAAAAGTTCCTAAAAAATTTAAAATAGGTATAGTTGTCACTTCCTCCGTATGACAAATTGCATTACAGTTCATTTGGTATCGTGGTTGTTTTTATAAGTTAATATATTTTGTATATAAAATGCCACGTTTTGGAATCCGTCATAATGTCTCGACTCTTGTGACAGCGTACTTAAAGTCTTGGATCTTGCAGAGAAAATGGCTGAGGCGACCCGGAAGTACGCCGCCTTGCAGACCGAACTCCAGTCGGCGGTGGGAAGCAAGGCCGCGAAGGACACCCCCGTCGGGCCTCGAACCCCTGGCGTGAAGATAGTGAAACCTCCCAACGTGCCCGCTAGGAAACTCCACGACCTGAAGCTAGCGTTCAGTGAGTTCTATCTGAGCCTCATCCTGCTGCAGAACTACCAGACGCTCAACTTCACGGGCTTCAGGAAAATACTCAAGAAGCACGACAAGGTAGGCGGGTTGAGGGGGGGGGGCACCTCATCACTTATGTGTGATAAATGAACGTAGATCTCTAGCTCTTGGAAGTCTCGTCTCGATAACCACCCTCCACCAATCAGACGGCACGGGGTTTTCCGAAGTTTTCCTCCGTTAAATAACCGCTAATTTAAATATCCTCACACTAATACCATACACCTAGACTTGGGCACCCAACGAGGGGCAAGTCGCAAGTTTCTCCTGAACAGGTTTCATACCAAAAATGCACTTGTACAAACAAATTGTTACAAGTAGCCTAGTTCCACTAGGTATGGGATTTTCCATGTTAAATGTCCAAAGTGCCGCCGTTTTCGTGTTAAAAGCGGGCAACAGCCCTTTTCTTATAGGTTATTTGACGCTGAATTCAAAAAACCAATGTTGCCAACGGTGAAATTAAAAAACTTCACACCCTTTAAATCCCATTAATTTTGGGCAAATGTGTCGAATTTGTAGACTTTTAGGGATCCTAGTTGGTGAAACGTAATTTTTAAGATATAAATTATTTGAAAATTGATTTTTATAAACAAATCAAATGTCGAGTATAGGGTTTGGTCCAAAATTTGAGCTTAAACTGGTTAAACTGGTTTAAAATTAAGTTCAAACACTAAGATTAAATGATACGTAGGCTTTTTAATAACATTAACACTGTAAACATAGCATTACTGAGATGGATGTTGATACTAGCTAAGCTGTTAACGTACACTCAGTCGAATAAGGTGGCAATGAAAAAACGAAAATTCCTTAAAAGCTCTTTTGTGGGAAAATTTTTTAATACTAGTTGGTGAAGTTATCTCTTGGGACTCTCGCCGCTACTAGTCCGGGGACTATCCGTTAATTTGAGGCCGAACCTATAAGACAAATTGCAACAGAAGCGAATTTGGTATCATTGGATTTTAAAAAAAACGGCACTTAATAACCCATAAAGAATCCCCTTCAATCCCCATAGGGTGGGTGGGTCAAATCATCCCCTAAATGAAAATGTAAAAAAAATTGAATTTAAAATAAGGGACTTTTAAAACTTAGAAAGCATGATATGCAATCAAAGATTTTTTAAGGGTCTTCTAAATAAAAAATATTTCAACCTTTCAAAATTATTTGTGGCCAGCAGAGGTCAATGAAGGTCAAATTTGTATTTTTAAATTAAAATTTTGGTAAACGTTTTTCTATTGGCACAATGATGTTTGATGATTGTCTTATTGTTGCAAATATTTTTTGAATATGCCATACTTGATAAGGTATGAGTCAATCATGGCAGAAAAAAGTATTATTACAATCTGTAGGACATGAACCTACGAGCATGTTGTCAAAATCTGTTTACTTATACGTTTAAGCGCACACCCAAAATCAAGTTATGAAATAATATCTTTCGTGATAGAGGTTTTCTCACGTAGTTCGCATCGTCACTATAAATTAGTATGTACCTGGATCAAAACCCACACATTAAAATCCACACTGAAGGTTTTGTAAACGGATTTCATATATTCAACAACATTTTAGATAAAGACTCAAAAATATAGTCTTTGTGATTTGTTATTCAACCAAATTCAAAACAATATAAGTAGTAGGCAATGCCCTTGTCTACTGGAAGATTTTTTTTCACAAAACCTTTGACCTAGGTGCCCGTATAGGTCGTTGTACATAAAGGACCTGTAAAAAAGCCACGATTTGGCGTTTTTTAAGGTGTTTCCAAGCCGCCATGAAACGTGAAATTAACTTTAAATAAGTCATAATCAGAGCTATTTAGGTACCTGCCCAACTCATACCAATTTTGGTTGGGATGAGAACATTCCTTCCGAATTAAAAATGGGATGCAAATTATCAAAATCACTTTCTGTAACTCCTGTGCTAGGTGCTTTAATTCGCTGCAAGGCGACAATGCAGGCCTACGTTTGGAGCATAACAAAAGCATATCAATCGGCTTGCGATTTTAAGTGTGGGTGTTCCTCCATATTCTTTTGTGAGAAGCTGTAGTGACAACGATAATACTTCAAGCCTCTGAGCTGAGCCATGTAAAAAGCCAAAACGGGTTTTTAAAAAATTAGGAATCGAAGTTTGATGACGCAACTTGTATGTTTTGGGCAAAAGTAATGCCAATTGAAAGTTTAATCGAAGTTCTGACGTGCGGTATGAGCAGTAGCATATTAAAATGATTCCAAAATGCACCCTTTGTAATGATCGTACGACTCTGTGGTCTCATGGGACCTAATGGCAGACAAAGCAAAATACCCCTCAAATTATATGGAAATCAATCCGGAAAAATAACAAAAACCATCTCAGCGTGGTGTTTCCCGTTCAAAGAAATTAGGAGGGAAAACCCCCCGATATGTTTTCCTTTTCTTTCGTGAGGGAAATACAGAAGAACAATAATACATATGGCGGACAACGCAATGGCATGGCTAGTAAGTAAGTTGCACTTACGATGCAAGATTCAAACATTATTTGTCTCTGGATTTTGCGTGGAAAGATACACTCAGTTCTTCAAAGAATAAGAAATATTTGTAATAGAATCAAAACCGAGTGAAAAATATATATTAATTTATTTATTTGTACCGTCAACAAATGGGTGTCGATTGTGGTTGTGAAACGTATCTTATGCCAAAAAAACGAGTGGAGAAAAAAAAATTTAAGGGCACGACGAGATCCCAACGAAAGGTCTATCATTTCACTAGCAGTTCAGTCAGCCCGATAATGTCAATGGTCAAAGATATCGGGCATGAGATGACTAAAAATTTAAACGCAGAAAGAGCTTTGAGTGCATTCCAAAATCAAGTCAACACGAGCATTCAAATTTACCTATTAGATGTAGGACAATATTTCAGAAAATGAGTCAATTGAAAATATTAACTCTGTGTCAAGATGTAGTAATTTGCGTTAACTTATGGGGGAAGTTTAGAACACCCAGGCATGTGGGCTTAGGTTGTACGGTACTCTCCACCAAGAAATGCATTTTTTAAGCAAAATGGTAATTAATTTCTTTTGCGACGCAGGAAAAAATCATCTGTTACAAAGACATTTTAGGAATTGACAATGCACTGGCAATGATGCCATTTAAGTTCAACATGACGATGAAGCCACAGGGCTGTGATGTTAACATCTAACATAAGGCAAATTCGTCTATTTCTCTGCATACAACATAGACTTCATTTGAAGTGGAGTGAGCGTTAACATTTAATGCACAAAATGGCTAAATGGCAACGGATGGGATTCGTGTCACTTTTAGCCTTGGAATTACATTCAAGTAGGTAAATACACTGGTAAATTTTGGGGGCGTATCGAGATTTCCAATGTAAATTATTTATATTTAGCACACCAAAATCAAGAAGATCATGTTTCTAAGTTAAAAACAAAATACTCATTTAAGTTTAAAAAAAAACGCTAACAGTTTTAAAAGTTTCATTCAAAATTTAGACATACAAACTTTTTTCGAGGATGTGTAGACGGTGGAGGAAACGAGGTGGAAAAATTTATTTTTGATTAAGCACACAAAGTAAGTAAAACAACTTTCAGTATAAACAAAAGTTTGCAAATGTAAAACTTTAAATTTTTGTTGGGGTAAGGGGGTCGGTGGTAGGGGAAAGTGGGCGGCTAAATTCTTCGAACGTCCGGGCAACATGTTTTTGTTTTTTCAGCACACCAAAGTTGTCAAAATCGCGTTCAAGTACGAACAAAAACTGTATGTCAATGTCAAAATTTTGTTGTTGGAGAGGGAGGGGTAAAGGGGTGGGGGGTTAGAGCCATCGGTCACTGGAACAACACCATTTCGGATTTAGCACACCAAAGTTAGTCAGATCGCGTTCAAGTACGAACAAAAATGTATGTCAACCTTTTGTTTGGGGGGAAGGGGGGGGGGGGGGGTTTGAGCCATCGGACGTCTGGGCAACATGGATTTTCGGTGGTTTTGAAACATCAAAGTTAGTTTAAAACGCGTTTTAAGTACCCAAGTGAATGATTGAAAGTGTCAATTGTTTTGTTTTTTTTTTTTAGGATGGGGAGTAATTGGGGGGGGGGGTTAGAGACATCGGACGTTTAAGCAACATGGATTTTCGGTTTTGGCACACCAAAGTTAGTAAGATCGTGTTCAAATTTACGAGTAAATGAAATAAAAGTGTCAAATTTTTGGGTTTTTTTTTTTGGGGGGGGGGGGGGGGGAAGGGAGGGGTTAGAGCCCATCGGACATTTGGGCAACAGGGTTTTTTTGGGTTTTTAGCACCCCCAAATTTTTAGTAAGATCACGTTTTTAAAGTTTGCTTTTAACCCCTTTTCGGCTAAACCACATTTTTAAAACCGGGCCCTTATGTTCCAAAGGGAAAGTATAAAGATGGCTGGCCCAAACATAAAAAAACCCTGTTTCAACTTTTTCAGGGTTAACTCACCCGGGGATCTATCACACCATAATGCCCCACGGAAAAATTTTCTCGGATCGACACAGTTTAATTTTTGGGGCAGTGTAGTGTTGGGAAAGTATTTCTCTTTCATACACAATGGCGAATTCCATTTACGCGCATTTTTTACTACTCCCACCATTTAATAAGCATCTGCAAAGTTATTTTAGATAGGGGAAGTTTTATAACGGGGGGGGGGGGAGGGGGGGGGAAGACGGGCTGCTCAATACTCCTCCCCTCATATCCCCCGGTTTGGTTTTGCAGTAAGGGTTTGTGGAGCCCGGGGAAAAATGGCGTAAAGAACACGGGAAACGTCTCACATCTACACCAACAAGGACATCGCCCGTTGATCCCCGGGGACAGAGACTACTCACACTCACTAATCACTACTCACTCCCTCACGACCCTACTCACTATCACGCTTGTCTTGCAGCTACAAAATTGTGGAGGGGGGCGAAAGGCGTCAAAAAACCTTTGGGGGGAAGTACTCACATCAAAACCAACAAGGACTCGACCGTTGATCCCCGGGGACGGGGGAATACTCACTCCCACACCCCATACTCCCCTACTCAGACCCCACTCTCACAAACTCACGCTTGTCTTGCAGAAAATAATTGGGGAAATTTCCGGGGCAAAAAGGCGTCAAAAAACACGTGGAGACGTCTAAAAATTTACACCAACAAGGGACATCGACCGCCCTTATGGGCCGGGAGCCCGAGATCCCAAACTCCCACTGCTCACTACTAAATGTCAATTTCACTACTCATTTACTCACTATAAAACTACTAAACCATCACCCCAAAACTATTTGCCCCACTACCACTCCCTCACTACTCATACCCACTACTCACTATTTCCCTACTCACGTTTTGGTCTTGCAGCTACGGGGTTGTGGAGCCCGGGGGCAAAAATGGCGTCAAGAAAACGTGTAGTCGTCCCAGATCTACCCCAAAACAAGGACACGCCCGTCTGATCGCCAAAGCCCGAACTACCACTACCACTTTTCCCACTACTCACTACTCATCCCACTACTCATCCCAAACTACTCACTCCCTCACGTTGTCTTCAGCTAGGTTTTTGGAGCCCGGGGGGAAATGGCGTAAAGAACACGGGGAGACGTCCCCATCTACCCCAAACAAGGACATCGCCCCTTTCTGATCCCCGAAAAGGGAACTTCTCACTACTAAACTACTCAGGGACTCACGAATAACTACCCACACTCACCCCTTGTCTTGCAGCACTGGTTGTGGAGTCCGGGGCGAAATGGCGTCAAGAACCCCGTGGGAGTCCCACCAAAACCCCAACAAGGACTTTCGCCCGTCTGATCGCCGAGACCGGGGACTACTAAATTTACTCACAAATCACTACTACTACTCACGTTTGTCTTGCACCCAAATGGTTGTGGAGTCCGGGGCGAAATGGCGTCAAGAACACGTGGGGGACGTCTCACATCTACCCCCAAAAAGGGGGACATCGACCCTGATCGCCAAAGGAACCGAGACTACTCATGCTAAATACTCAGGAACACAAATCACTACCATTACTCATACTCACGCTTGCTTGCACCCTTACGGGGTTGTGGAGTCCGGGGCGAAAGGGGCTTTCAAGAAAAAAGTGGGGACGTCTAACATTACCCCAAAACAAGGACATCGACCTTTTCTGATCGCCGAGGACCAAGATGCTAAATATCACGGCCCATTTACTCACTGTTTCCCCAACACTACTCACTACCCCAATATCACGTTTGTTGCGGGCTATGGTTGGGAGTCCGGGGGCAAAAAATGGCTCAAGAACACGTGGGGGACGCCAAAATTACACCAAAAAAGGACATCGCCCGCTGATCGCCGGGGCCCCAAGACTGCTCAAACTCATGCTCACTACTACTGACCCACTACTCATACTACTAACTACCACGCTTGTCGGCAGCACGGGTTTGTGGAGTGGGGGGCCCCCCCCCCCAAAAAGGGCCCAAAGAACCCGTGGAGACTTCTCACATCTACACCAACAAGGGGACATGACCGTGATCGCCGGGGCCCGGGGACTACTCACTACTCACTACTAAAGACCACGACTCACTACCACTACTCAAAAACTAAACCTGGTTTTGCAGCTATGGTTTTTGGGGGCCGGGGGGCGAAAGGCGTCAAAAACGTGGGGGACGTCCCACATTTACACCAAAAAGGGGACATCGCCCGTCTGACGCCGGACCGGGGACGCTCGTCCGATGCAATTTGAGGGAAAGGCGACAGGGCAAAAGGGCGTGAAGGGGTTTTGGCGAGTCCCCACCCAGGGGAGCAGCAGAGCCGTGGCCCCACGTTCAAAGTGGGGCTGTTCCGGGCCCCCTTTTCATCGTTCTTTCCTCACGGTGGTGCTCTCGGGGGGGTTTAGGGGACGAAACTCAAGGACCTCAGATACAAACCCGACTACAGTCACATTAGTCAGCCAAGCATTTCCAGGAGCACCCCAATTATTACCCCCAAATTTTTGGAATGGAAGCGCCCCAAATTTTTATAGAAAAAACCCGGGGCACCCAATTTAAAAAATGAGGATGCTTTCCAAAAAAAGGCTATTCCCAAATACCCCAAAATTTTGGGAGCTTTTTAAGGATAAAGGGCGAGCCAATAGAACCGGAAAAAATTTAAAATGGTCTAGGTTTTTATCTGAGGTTTTTGGGTTTCCCCCAACAAAATTAGTTTCCTAAATTCGGGACATTTTTTAATGATAAAAAAACTTTTTAAAATCTTCCCAAAACTGTTTAGTCCCAATAGGGACCTAGATCGAGCACAGCCCCTTAGTTTTACAGTCATAGAGAAAAAATTTACGCAGTCATCTACGTGATGTACCGAGTTCGAGCTCGGTGAGAGCGTACCCATACGAGTTGATGGGGGGGGACTGGGGCAAAAAACATTTTCCAGTGAGTCTGATCTCTTTGTCGTTGTTTTTCACCCATCCCCCACGAGGGGGGGTACAGAATTTCTAAAGATCGCTTTTCCCGTTTTGTATCGCGGCCCCTTGCTCATCGTGGGTTTTCCTTTTTCTATGGGTTTTCAACGTCTACGGCTGGGTTCCTCAGGTGAGAGGGGGACAAAAAGAGAAAAGGGAAATAAAAAAGAGAGAGAGGATTTGAGGGTAAAAGGTAGAGGGAGATGTACAAAACCAAGAAGAGAGCGAGAAGAGAAGAGGGGAGAAAAGGGGAGAGAGAGAGAGGGGAGAGAGAGAGATTTCCCTTTTCCCTCCCCCCTGGGTGCAACGTTTACGGCTGGCGTTCCTCGGGTCGAGAGAAAAACAAAAGAGAGAGGGGAAATAGAAAAAGAAGAGGTGGGGGAAAGGGTAAAGGTAGGGGAGATGTACCCCAGGAGAGAGAGAGAGAGAGAGAGAGAGTGAGGGAGGGAGGGGAGAGAGAGAGTTCCTCTTCCTCCTCCTCAGGGGTGTCAACGTTTACCTGGCTTTTCCCTCAGGTGAAAAGGGGGGAAATAAGAGAGAGAGAAATAGAAATAGATTGATTGATTGTCTTTATTTAAGGCGTGACTCTACCATCCAATCTGATAAATATTAGTACATTGTGAAATTCAGCAAATAATCGATATCATTTAAATTGTACCAAAGAAAAAGAGGTAAGTACAAATTTTTTAATAAAAATTTTTGTTAACTAACTCTTTTCATCCTTTCCCTTCTTTCACCCAACTTTTCATTCAATTTGAAAAAAAAAAAAAGGGCTTTTCAATAAAAGGAAAAAGTCCCCTTCTTTTTAAAATTTACATCCTCTTTGATTGCGAGTTAGTTAATGTTTTGGCTTTTTTAAAGTAGTAAGTTTTATTTTTAGTTTTAAAAATCCCATGAGATTTTTCATAAAGAGAGGTGATTGAGGGGAGGTAGGGGAGATTTTACACACACACAGAGAGAAAAGAGAAAACCCCCAAAAAAGGATGAGAGAGGAGAGAGAGAGAGATCCTTTTTTCCTAGGGTGTCAGGTCTTTTGGGACATGAGGAAGAACAAGAAGATGGAAAAGAATAGATTTTGGTAAATCCAAATAAATTTCATTTTAAATATTGAAAATAATTTTAAATAAAAACCGTTACCCCCAGGAAATTAAAACCACGTGCTGATCTTCGAGCGGACCCGCGAAACCCACTGTCTAAAAGCAACACCGAGGGATTTTGGGGGGCCATTTTGGGATTCGTCGGGGACGCTCAGTTCCTCAGTTTCCTGTCGCCCCCCCTCAGCATTCCCCCCTTCCCCAAACCCCCCTTGGCCCTAAATGGGCATCATGTTTTTCCTTTTCTTTTTTCCGTCAACCCTTCAATTTTTTTGGGCACGGGGCCGGTTCTGGGGCTTTAAGGTCGGGAGAAGTTTTTTTAAAAGCCTTCCCAGATTTAGACAAGACTGTAAATTTTAAATTTTATTGGGACAAATTGTACATTTATACGCTACAAACCACAAGTTTTAGTGTTTGTGCCCTTTAGCAAATTTATAAAATAAAAGTTTAAAATACAAAGATAATAAAAAATTTGGTAAATTATTTAAAAAACACATAATAATTGTAAAAATTTGTAAATAATAATTTTTTGTAAAGTAATAAAAAAAAGGTTTTTTCATTTCATTATACATTTCAATAAAATTTTATAAGAAATAACGGGAATTTCTAAAGGATATCGTTACGGTAATCAATAAGACAATAGTAGGCATTTAGAATTAAATTTTGTTTTAATTTATGTTTGAAAGGGTTTTCCATGGCTTGAAATGTTTTTAATTTGAGTCCGGAAGTTTGGTTATAAAAGGATTATGAAAGTTTTGAGTTTATTTGGACAAGTTTTGTATGAATGGTTAGTTTTAGGTGAATTTTTTTAATGGGTCATAACCCTGGACATTTGCTTTTACTAAGTAGGTGAGTATATCTTTTTATTACTAATATTGTTTTGAGAAGTATAAAACATGAAATTGAAAGGGAAATTGTGGGACAAAAAAAAAGGGTTTTACAGTGTTCTGTGGGATTCAGAGAATTTTAAAACAAATAATAACTAAATTGGTGGGTTTGAGAAAAATGGAGGGACGGGAAAGGAAAAGGGGAACGTCAATTTTTGTGAACAATTTGTTTTTTTAAAAATTTTTATTAGTAAATGGATTGTCATTTTTCAAAAAATTTAATGGGAAAGGGGTTTTTGCATTTTTCAATTAATTTAAATCTTTTAAACAAAAAAAGATGGATCAAGTAAGCTTTTGGTTAATGTCAAACAAACTTTGATATTTAAAAACTCCAGGGGTTAAAACCACAGACAGCAGATTCTGTTATCTGTGGCCCATTGGTCAAAATAAGCATAGCTGCCCGGAAAGGGGACAGATAGAACGTGTAAAAATTTTCGGACGGGGGAGTGAGCTACACAAAACATTCGTTTTTTTTTTACCCAAACCCAAAAATTAGGGGGACTTTTTATCCCGAATACTTTACTAATACATAGGTCTTTTCCCCCCTTCAAATCTCTAGAGATATTTCTACAAAAAAACCCCATGTGCCCTAAATTTTTAACTTTAACTGATTGCTTCAGTCGAAAATCACTGCCCACATGTCACAAGATGGTTTGTCTCCTGGTAAAACCCCATAAACAAAAACTTGTAAAAATACACCCCCAAACCCTTTTACACCTAAAAAAAGAAATGAGCTCTAAAAAAGGGCCAAAGCTCATCTACCCTTCCACATTTGGAATTTTTAAATTTCAAAAAGTCCCGTGCCCCGTAACAAAATCCTTGAAAAGCGGCAAAATAAAATTTTTGCAAATTTTTTAAATTTTAAAACCCCCCCTATTTCACCCAAAATTTTTTTTTTAAATTTAAAATTTTTTAACGTAATGGTCAGAAAAATTCAATTTTCCCAAAGTTTTAAAGGAGGTTTTTAAACGGGCCCACTGTACTTTTATGAATTAAGAACAAAAATGGGGGAAGGGTAGATGAGCTTGGCCCTTTTTAGATTCTTTTTTTTGAGGGGTTGAAAGGGTTTGGCTGTTTTTTTACAAGTTATTGTTATTTGTGGGTTTGGGGAAACTCATATTTTTTCAATTTCCATTGACAAAATTATTTTTAAAATAAAAAAATTTTTATCCATAGCCCGATTTAAATGCAAAGGGTATTACCAAAAAAATAGAATGAAAAAATTTTTGTGGGCCAAAGATTTGTTTTTTGTAAACAATTTTATGCATTTTTGGCCCACGTAACTATAGTAAATTTTTGTTTGAAATCCCTGTAAAAGGCTTTTTTTAAAAAACCTTTTATTTGGAACCCTTTCCCCAGCAATTTTTTTTTACTTTTTTTTTCCCAAAGGGAATTACTTCACTTTTCCCTTTAATTTCCCATGAAAATATGAAAATTTGTAGCCCCCCCCTTTTAATTTTGGTCAGAATCCCCTGGGAAATTTTGGGGAAACTAACGTTTTAAAGATAGTACCCCGGGTATTAACAACACCCTTAAAGTGATTTTTGGGGAAATTTTTTCAAGTCATTTTTTCACCAAGAAAAAAATTCTCGAAAACCCCAACCAAATTGGCATGTGGGGGTGGGGCCCCCTAAATCCCCCAAAACTTGATATTTTTTTAATTTCACTCACGTTTCGGGACGGTGGGGGACATTTCGAAATCCCCCAATTTGGTTGCTGTAAAAGGTGCCTGAGGGTGAAGCGCACCGCGGTTTGGCTGGGGCCCCCCCTTTAACGGCCCCCCTAGATAAGTTCAGACAGTTCTCGGCTGGTTGCTATAGTGTTTTGTTTAGTTTCTAAAAATTTTCCTAATCTTTCCCATAATTAAAGGGGGAAAGGGAGGGGACTGAGGGTCACCATTCAACTCAAAGGGCCCCCTCTTTTCTTGATTGTGGGGTTCTGTTGTCTGTCGAAAACCGGTCGAAAATCGGGCCGCCCACTAAAAAGATTGCACTTTTTTTTTTAAACAACATCCGGTACGGGTTACTGAAAAATTTTTAAAAAAATCAGCTAGATTTTAATAAAAAAAAAATTTTTGGTTTTTGAAAAAATATTGATACCCAATTTGTTTGAAAGAAAAGCTAGGGGGACGAGTCTATGGCTGCAGGGCCTAGGGGGTAACATTTGGCCATCGCACGGAGGGTTGGGTGCGATGCCCGTTAGTTAGTTTTTTTTAATTTTTTACCCCCCCACATTTTATTTTTTGAGGGGTTTTAAAATTTGAAAAAAAAAATTGGGTTTAATTTTTTTTTTTGGGGGAAAATTTTATTAATGTTTCACGTAATACTTTCCCCCCGGAAACACGATTCGCTTTTTGGAATGACAATTTAAATAACTGGGGAAAACCCCAAAGCCCCTTTTTTTAAACGAGTGAGGACCCAAAGTGTTGGGGACCGGGGAAACAACCCCATTTTCCAATTTTCCCCAAATTTTTGGACTACCCCATAGGGGAATGAAAACCGGGTTAATATACACAGGCCCCTCTCACTCTTTTAAAAACGATTTTGGCTTTTTCCCCTAGTTAGAAAACCCCTATAAATTTCAACTCAAAACGGGGACACTCTCAAATTTAGGGATCACTTTAATTGCGGGAAAAAAAAATGCAATAAATAAAATTTAGTACTATGATGTAATTTTTTGGGTATTGTTTAAATTTTTTACGTTGTTGGTAGTAAGGGCCACGTTTTAAGTTTGAAGGAAAAATTGGAAAAAAATAGAACAAAAGAGTGTCGTCTTTCTGTGTCCGGGGTTAGAATCTTCGCCAGCTCCGTTCTTCCGGGTTGGCTTCGGATTCGGGCTGGCCGCCCCAACTGAACAGCCTGGTTTTCCCCTTTGCTGGGACTTCCAGTTTTTTGCATGTTTCTACAAAAATCAACGGGAACGGGGGATTCCCAGGGGGAGGTAGGGCCTACGTAAAGTAATTTCGGGAAAAACCTTGGGGGAATTCAACCTCTTTTTTACTGTACTCGAGCAAAAGGTGGAGAAGGGAATAAAAAAAATTTTCCCCAAAAAATTCTCACAATTTAAAAATTTTAAAGCAACGTTATATTTAAACTTTTTTAATTTTTTCACATAATCCGGGAATTTTGGGGCCCTTTCCCTTTTTAAAAAACCCCTTTGAAATTAAAAGTTATTCTAAACACAGGGATTTGCCATTATTATGTTTTTTTCGTGAACTTTTGGGGCTTTTTAGTGTTTGAGATACAAAATTACAAAACGGGATTTTTTTTTTAAAACCCAAATATCCCCCTTTAATAAAAAACCTAAAAAGGTTATGCCAGGACCATGCCCCTGAAAACACCGATTGGTTTTTTTTAAAAGATGCCTCGCGGCGTCACTGTTTTTGGACGTGGCGCGCGAACCCATCCAGGGCCCGCGTGTTGAGGGGCGCGATAGTGGGCCCCCCCCGCCTAAAAACCCCTCCGGCCAAAGGAGGGTCCGGGGCCCGACTTTGTTTTTTTCTTTCGGGTTGAAAAACCCATGGAACGCCCTGCCCCCCCGCCCCCCAAAGGGGAACGGCCAGTAAGTTTTTTCCCCTTCCCAAGGTGAAAGGGAGTATTTTCCTGGGAAACCAACAAACAATTTCCAGGGTTAATCTTTGTTTTCCCCCTTTTGGCTTTCAAGGCTCTTGCGGCAAAAGGGGATTTCTACAAAGATATCAAGTGTTTTATTTAAAATTTTTACTATAGGTCGACGCCTTTTTTGTTTTTTAAACAAAAAGGGTTTAAACAATAAAAAAATAAAAAAAAAATAAAAATGTCTTAGACAAACGAATAAAATTTGGATTAGTCCCTACCCATTTTTTTTTCCCAAAACACCTGAAGTTCAAATTTCCCAAAACTTTTTCTTGGGGGCCATTTTACGGTCGCAAAAACCCTTGCTAATGTTGTAAAACCCAAGGAGCCCAAGAGTGTTTGAAATCTCTTTTATTTTAATTAAGCGAGCTTTCTGCCGGAAAAAATAGTCGCTTTTTTTTTGTTTTATTTTTTTTTGTATGTCTCGCCATACGTTCGAACGGAGGGGTCGGGTCGAGGGAAATTGGACCATCCCCCAAGCTTCGTTTTTCGATTGGGGGCCATTTGGGGGTTTTAAACAAAAACGTTCCCAAAAATTAAAAAAAATTAAAATTAAAGTAAATCGAAATTTTTTTTTTGCGAGCGAAGCGAGCGTTTTGGGCTCTGCCCCGGGAAAAAAAGTATGGTTTTGTTTTTTTTTTTGTTTTTTTTTTATGTCTCGCCATAACGTTAAAAAAGGAAAGGGGTTTGGATCCAAAATTGAAATTTTTACCTCCCCCAAAACTTTTGTAACTGGGTTTAATGCCCCTTAGTTTTGTGGGAAAATCGTTCAAAAAGTTTTAAAATTACCCTTTAAAATTTAAACGAAAGGTTTTTTTTTTAAAATAAACGGCGACAAAATCTAGTAGGCCAAATATTTTTGAAGTCCGTTTCCCCCCGGGCACGAATTTGTTCATTTTTTTTTGATCCGATAAGTAGTGTAGATGGGAAATTTCCCTACAAAAAATTTTTCGTTTAAAAAACCAAAATTTAGCGTTTTTAGTGTAAACAACAATACATTCAAATAATACCGATAAATGGCGCCTCCTGCGTTTTTTTAACGGTCGCGACTTATGGGTACTTTTTTGAAAAATTGTAAATATGCTTTTTTCATGCTTCACCCATTCCGAAAACTGTTGTGATTTGTGGGGCATATTTAGCCCTATATATGCTCGAGGGTTTTTACTGGGGCATTCTCAACAAGTGGGGGAATTGGGGGTATTTAAAAACAAAAAGGGAATCGTTCATTAAATTTAAGGGGTTCCCTTCTTTTCCCTGAACAAAACCCAAAAAAAAATTTCGTAATAGTTGTTTTTACCTGAGTCCGCCGCTTTAATTTAAAAAGGCAAGTCACTTTTTATTTCACTAATAACTTAAACGCCCTATATGACGGGGTTTAACCTAAAAATTACCCCTAAAAATGTTTGCAGCGCGAAAGAGCGCCCCCCGAAAAAAGCATCCAAAAGCTTTAGGTGTTACGAAAGTAATCGTGCTTAGAGATTCTTTTAAAGTGTTGGAGAATGGGAAACACCAAAGCATATTTTAAAAAAACTTTTTAATGACCCTTTGGCCCGCCTTGTTTAGGCTTGTCCGTACCCCGTGTGGGAAAGTAAGTGCCAAAGTTTCTCCTTCCCGTCCCCAGGGGTGAAACCCCCCCGACCCCCCGCCAAATGCATGAAACCCTCCTTCGTCTTCCGGCCGACTTCAAAAGTTTTGGGCCCCCGTGGGTTTCCGGTTTGCCCAGGGTCTGCGACGTTCCGGGCCCCCCGGGACGGTTTCCCCCCCCCTCGGTTTAACGCCGGGAAAATACTTTGCCCACCCCTTTCCCAAATCGATCTTCGCCACCCTCCGGAAAAAATATACGATTAAACGGTGAGAATTTTATAACTTAGTTATTATTTTTAATTTAAAAATCTTTGTAGGAAGCCTGCCCCGGGTGGGAATTTATGACCCCCCCCCCCCTCCTTTTTGGGGTCCCAAATAGGATGTTGCGGGTAGGACCCAAATTTTGGGAAGGGGTGCCGGGGGCTGTTTAAGAGGACCAATTTTCCCTTTCATTTTGCATTTAACCCCATGAGGGAAAAAATCCCCAAAAAACTTCCCGTCCCCCCCCCCAAAAGCCCCGGGCTCCCGTCTCAAAGGGGTTTTTAAAATCGGAACCTCCCGAAAACAGAAGTTTTTCCCCATAGTTTTTCTTACTGTTTGGGTTTAATTTTAACATAAATAAAACCCGAATTTTTTAATGAATTTTTTTGGGAAAATGAATGGTATTTCAATTTATTCCATTTCCCCTGTATTAAAGGAAAATTTTCCTTATTCTTAATGTTTGGGATATTATTTTAATTTTCTTTTATTTAAACCCCTTTAAGGTTTTAGTCTGCTCGATGTGCACCAACAAAAATTATCCATGCAATACCCGTTTGGTTTTTATATTAACGTTTTCATGCCCAAAAAGCCCAAATAACAGACTTTCGTTTATCCTACAAGCCTATGAAAAAGTATAAAGTTATAAGGCAGGGCTGGAAATGGAAGAGCAAGTATTCCCTAAAATGAGAAACATTAAGGCCCCAAAAAATATGAATGAATAGTCTCGTTATTCTACATCGTTTGGCTGATTAAAATTTCATCGAGATATAACTGAACAGAAAAAAACAAACAACAGGAAGTTCCCATCCGTCCTTTGGGTTGGGCAGAATACAATGGTGGGGGTGGGTGGGGATGGGGGGGGGGGCCCGGGGAAAGGGGGCCCCAAATAGTTGATGTATGGAAAAGAAAATGTTGTGTTGGGGTCAAATACTAACGAAGTTTGGGGAAAATTTGTTAGTTTTTTTGTTCTTATTCAAATCCCCGTAATGAATGAAATAGAATAGAATAGAGTAGAGTAAGTTAAATAGAGGGAAAAAAGGGGGGAAAATAGAGTAGAGGGGAGAGTAGAGTAGAGTAAAGTGGAAATAGAGTTAAAATGGAGGTTAGAGGAGAGTAGAGTAGAGTAGAAATAGGTAGATAGAGTAGAGTAGAGTAGAGGTAAAAGAGAGTAAGGGAGAGTAGAGTAGGATAGGGGTAGAGAGAATTTTGAATTTGAGTAGAGTAGAGTTTGAGTTTGAAATAGAAAAGATTTGAGTAGAGTAGAGTAGAGTTAGAGTAGAGTAGGGTAGAGGGAGAGTAGAGTAGAGTTTGAAATAGAGTTTTGAGTAGAGTTTGAGTAGGTAGAGTAGGTAGAGAGAGTAGGTAAAAGTAGTAGAGTAGAGTAGGTAGGGTAGAGTAGAGTAGATAGAGTAGGGGTAGAGTAGAGTAGAGTAGAGTAGAGTAGAGTAGAGTTTAAATAGAGGTAAGTAGAGAGATCTTTTTTCACTTAAAACTAATACATTAGTTTTTTCAACCCCTTTTGTGAAGAGGGTAAAAAAGTTCCTAAGGATTTTATTTATTGAAAATGGGAAGGTTTTTTTTAAAGTGTACCAGTTTAAAAAGCAAGCCTGCGTGCGGCCCCCGAAACTTGTAAAATGTATTTTTTTTTCCCCCCCAACCGCCGTTCCCGGGGGTTTACCTGCCGACACTGTCGTCGGAAAACTTTATTTTCCGCAGTGTTTAGTTTTTAGCAAAGTCCCTCAAAGCAGGAAAAACCCTTTCAAATTTTTTTCTTACCCTAAAAAATTTTAAAACCCGAAACCCCATGTGGAAAAAAAAAGTAAAAAGTGACTATTTAAAACACAAATTTAAGTGTGTTTGACATCAAAAACAGAAAATTAATGTTAAAAATAGAGAAAAATTTTTGGAACTAGGGAAAAAGCCCTTAAAAATCCCGCCGCGGGTTTTTGGGGTTTAGCGTAAAAGGTGAAATTTAGCCCGCCATGGGGTTATGGGGAAATTTCTGGTTTTTCTGTGGGGAAAAATCATTACTTTGTTGAAATTTTTTTTTAATTTAAAATTTAAAATTTAAAAAAAAATTAACTTAATTTTTTTAATTTTTTTAAAAAATGTAATTGTTAAAAAAATCGTAAAATTGGATTTTTATAAAAAATAATTTTTCGATTGGGGGCCCCAAAAATTTTTCACAATATAAATTTAAATTGGGGAGCGTAGCGAGCGAAGCGAAAATTTCCCTTTTTCTACATGGAGAAAAAAAAAACCGGGAAAAGTTTTTTGGTTTTTTTTTTTTTTTTTTTTTGTATTTTTTTCTGTTTTTCCAACCCCGATTTCCCGGCCCCAAACCGATAATCCGATTGCGATGAAATTTTATGGAGGCCTTCAAATCTCTGAAATTAGAAAATGCCCCGTTTTTTTAGCGCAATCCCCCCCCAAAAATTTTTTTCATGAAAAAACGCAATTTTACGATTTTTTTTTTTAATTTTTAAAATTTTTTTCGACTTATAACACCTTTCATGCTTTCCGATTTTTAAATTTTTTTTGCACAGAACCTTTATTTTTGAATTTGATATTTTTTTGAAATTTGAGGGCAATTTTAAAAAATATTTATCAAAAAATCGAAAATTTTTTTCAGGTTTTTTCTTTTTTTAAAAAAATCTTTGGAATTTTTAACACCAAAATGCTTTATCCGATCGTAATTATTTTTTCGCAGAACCTTTTTTTTGAATTAATATATTAGTGAAAAATTTTAGCCCCAACGAGAAATTTTTTCTTTGGAAAAACGCCAAAATTTTTCGATTTTTTAACAAAAAACGATTTAAATTTAAAAAAAAAAAAAATTTAAATTAATTTTTTAATTTTAAATTTTAAATTTTAATTTAAAAAAAATTTCAAAAATAAGAAAAGATTTTGCCACAGGGAAAAAAAGAAAATTCGATAACCCCTGGGAGCTCAAGCACCAATTACGGCCCTCCAAAAAACGCGGGGGGGACTTAAGCGTTTTTTAGTCAAAAAATAAAAAGGGTTTTTCGAAAAAAAAGATTTCGATCGGATTAAAGCAGTAGGTGTTATAATCAAAGAGTTGGGTTTAAAAAAAAAAAAAACCTGTAAAATTTCGATTTTTTTTATAAATATTTTTTTAAATTTTGCCCAAAAATTTACAAAAATATCTAAATTTATAAAAAAAAGGTTCTGTGCCCAAAAAAATTAAAATCGGGGTAAAACATGTAGGTGTTTTAAGTCCCGGAAAAAATTTTTTTTAAAAATTTTTAAAAAAACGTTTTAAAATTTCGATTTTTATGAGAAAAAAAATTTTCCCATTTCGCCCCCAAAAACGTGGCAGTTTTAAGTTTGAGATTTCGAAACCCCCCCCTAAAATTTTTATTTGCAATCGGATATCGGTTTTTGCCGGAATCGTTTTGGACAAACAGACAAAAAAAACGAAAAAAAAAGAAAAAAAAAAAAAAAACATTTCCGGGTTTTTTTCTCAGTGTAGTTTAAATGGGAAATTTTGCTTCGCTCGCTCGCTCGCTCCCCCACCCAAAAAATATATATTTTACATTTTAAAAAAACAGGGGAGTAAAATAAAAAATTAAAAAAACCCCAAAACAACCCAAAAAGAAAACTCAGGGCTGACCGGTTTTTAACACTTAAATGTTAATTCAACAGCTCCATCAAATACCCAAATAGTAATTTTTTTTATACATGTAAACCCTTTTATAGACTACGTGTTTTTGCCCACATCATGAATGAATTTTTACTTGTAATTTTTCCTTTAAATATAATTTACAATTTATACAAAAGCTTGAAAACGCAGCCCAAAAATTTCAAAACAGAGCCCCCCCCCCCCCCCCCTTGTTCCCATGAATCCCCCCCCCTTTGAAAAGGAAGGTAAGCCCTTTTATCACCACGCCCCAAATTGTCTGGGCTTTACTTTAGGTTTTTATATATGTGGGCTCGTTTGGTTTTTGGTTTGCAAATCTTCTTTCAATGCAAGAAGGGGCCAGGGTTTTATTACCGGCCCCAAACAGAAGTTTTTAATTTGATTTGGTCTTAAATCCATCAGTTTTTGTCTTTTTAGGAGGTTTTTAAACTGTGATTTTGGGGCCTCCTTTGCAACGAAGCACTAATATATTCAAAGTTGTTCTAATCTGCCTTTTTTGATTCTGGCGTGATCCCCCGTGTTTCCACTGTCCATACCACTGATTTCTATATTTTCCCATTAAAAAAATATCGATCTTTTGGGTTTTGGGATCGCTTTAATCGTCGATTGCGTCGGGGGCCCACAGGGTTGACTTTGGTTTTCTTTAATTTAAATGGTCCCCCCCTGAAAAAACAGTTATTATAAAAGATTGGGAGACTCTAAAAAAAAAAATGTATTTTTTATTTATTTATTATAGTGTGAAAGGGAAGACAAAATAAAATCGTTTTCCCCCCACACCCCTCTCGAAAATAAGTTCCACTTGGGCTGTTATTCAAGGCAGTTCATTATTCAAAACCAATTACTGTAGAAAAAAAAAATAGCAATGGGGGAAAACAAATAGTTTTAAAAAAATAATTGGCTTTAATCAATAAGGGGAAAATTTTAGGGAAAAGGGTTCCTCTCATTTCCTTTTTCATTTCCCTCCCCCAAAAATTTTTTTCCCGTTTGGGCACATGTATTAACCCTCAATAGCCGGGTGAGCGGGTTTTTCAAAAATTAAAAAAGTTTTTTGAAATTTGGTTAAAAACAGACGTTTTGGAGTCCAATATTTCCAACGCCTAATAGATTTCATGATATTTTTCTTTTTTCCCATCACTCTCCAAAGGAAAAATTGCTACTTCCCTTTGGGGGGCTTTTAGTTAAAAAAGGTTTTGCAGGTTTTCAAAAATATTCGATTGCAGGAGTACCCTGCGGTGCTGCGTGGATTTTGGGGTACACTAGGGCCCGTGGGCCGCTGAGGTTTTGTATTGGGGGGCTTGGGAAAATGCTCGGATTGGGAGGAGTACCGACCGGGGGCGCGAGTATGGGGTCTGGGGGGGAAATACTGGGGCTGTCGACAGCTTAGGGGGTGTATTGCGGGTTTCAAACTGCTCGGTTTAGGAGGGCCTTTCGGTGGCGCCCAGTGTGGCAGTCGGGGAACTACTAAAGGGGTGTCCACAGCGGGGGTTGTGTTTGCGGGTTTCAAAAATGCTCGGATTACAGGCGTACCGTTTTCGGGGGGGGGCGCGGGGTTTGGCAAATTGGGGAATACTAGGGGCGGCGGAAAAAAACTGAGGGGTGTATCGGGTTGGAAAATGCTTGGATTGCAGGGTACCCCTACGGTGGCGGAGAACCATGTGGCCGTCTGGGGGGAAATACCAGGGGCTGTCGACAGCGAGGTTGTGTTTTTGCGGGTTGTAATGCTAATTTCAGGGGTACCGGGGACCGGGTGGCCGAAAAGGGGGGCAGTTGGGGAAATAATAGGGGCTGTAAAAGCTGAGGTTGTGTATTTTCGGGTTGCAAACTGCTGGATTACAGGCGTACCTACGGGGGCGCGGGGTATGGCATTTTTGGGGGAAAAACTAGGGGCTTCCCCAGTGGGGTTGTGTATTGCGGGTTGCAAACTCTTTGGTTACAGGCGTCCGTACGGTGGCGGGGAGTAGGGAGTCTGGGGAAATAAGGGGCTGTCCAAAAGGAGAGGTTGTGTATTGCGGGGGGGCAAACTGCTCGGATTGCAGGCGTACGTAAAAGGTGGGTTTGAGTGTGGCAGGGCTGGGGAAAAAATACTAGGGGGTGTCCACAGCGAGGTTTTTTGGGGATTGCCCGGGGTTTCAAAAAGCTCGGGTTGCGGCGTTTCCCCTACGGTGGCGCGAGGTGGCAAATCTGGGGAAAATACTAGGGGCGGGCCAAAAGCTTTAGGTTTTGTATTGCGGGTTTCAAATGCTCGGATTTCAGGTTTCCGTTTCCCGGGGGTTCGAGGGTGGGAGTCCCGGGGAAAATATAGGGGGGTCCACAGCTGAGGTTTTGTATTGCGGGTTGCAAAAAGCTCGGGGTTGCAAGGGGGTTTCCCAAAGGTGGCCGGGGGTGGGGTTGGGAGTCTGGGGGAATACTAGGGGCCCGTCGACAGCTGAGGTTTTTGTATTTGGGGTTTGAAATGCTCGGATTGGGAGGCGTTTTCCGTACGGGGCGCGAGGGTGGTTTGTCTGGGGAACTACCAGGGGCTGTCGACAGTTAGGTTGTGTAATTTCGGGTTCAAAATGCTCGGGGTTTCAGGCCCTAAACCCTACGGTGGGGGGCGAGTGTGGTAGTCTGGGGGAACCCACTAGGGGCGTTTGACAAAACGGGGGTTGTTATTGCGGGTTGCAAACCGCTCGGATTTTAAAGGGTACCGTACGGTTTGGGGCGAAAATTTTGGAGTTCCCCCCGGGGAAATACCAAAGGGGCTGTCGGGCAGGAGGGTTTTTGCATTTGGGGTTGCAAACCGCTGGATTTAAAGGGGGACCGTACTGTGGCGTGAGTGTGGGGTCTGGAAAAATACTAAGGGCTGCAAAAAGCTGAGAGCACACGTGTATTGCGGGTTTTTAAAAATTTTCTTTTGCAGGCGTACCGTACGGTTTGGCCCCTTGGGTGAAGGGGAGTGTGGGAACTAACTAGGGAAAACGCTAAAGTCCCCTCGCGTTGTTGAGCGAGCACCCGGGACGTGCAACAAGAAGAAGTACACATTCCCCTAATGGTTTCATTTCCCAAAAAGTCTTTAAGGTCTTTACCGATTTAGGGTGAAAAATTTGAAAAAAAGGAGGGGAATGTTGTACGTTCTTATTTACCCTCCCCCCCCCCAAATTTATAACCCCATCGGAAAATTTTTATTTTTATTTGTTTATTTTTTTATAACCAACGTCGGATTTGTTTAAAAAATACACAACCCGCCCAGGTGGTAGACATGTGTGAAAAATTTTAAAGGGGGATCAGAGAAACCCGGGGGCCTGGATCGTAGCGTAACAGAAAAAAAAAAAGACATTCGAGCCATTGAGTTTAAGTGCCCCGCAAAACCCCCCAAAAAAAATGTGCCCAGTACCAGGACAGTATCGTATTTTCCGGGTTTAAGCAAATAGGGAGGTTTCCGTGACAGGTTTCTGGGCCCGAAAAAAAGTGGGCCTACCCAAATTTCCATGCCACGGTGCCGGCGGTGTGGCCTTAGGAAATCTGTAGGGTGTTCGCGGCACCCGGGGCGGAACGTCAGGGGGGGTACGTCGTGACCCGGCACCGGCCCGGTACGTCCCTCCGCGGAAAAGGGGACGCACCGTCGTCCGCCCCGGGACCGGGCAACCGCACGTCGTTTGCGGTACCTAAACCGGGGGGGCACGTTCGCGGGGGCCGGGCACGTACGTCGTCCGGGTACCAAACCGGGCGGCGTTAACCGGTTTCCCGGGGACGTACGTCGTCCGCGGCATCGGGCCGGTACCCCGTTTCGGGGGGGCGCCGGGCCCTTAAGTATAGGTGGTAAGGGCCCGCACGGCCTCAAAGGGACGCGCCCAGCACGCCGGGCCCCACATTAAAAACTAAAAAAGGGGACTACGGGTGGGCCATCGGTAGAACCCCAAATAACCCCAAATTTTTTAAAAAGAATTTTTAAAAAAAAATTTAATTTTAATTTTAAAAGTACAATTAAAATCAAACTATTTTTGACAGTGTATGGGAAAAACAATTTTCATGGGAGTAGACAGAAAATGTTATACAGGAATAAATTTTTTCGTTTATGAGCCCGGGCTCCAACACGAGATCCCCTTCCCCCACTC
>JAMZAV010006614.1:0-35958 GCA_024449915.1 Sweltsa coloradensis | reverse complement strand
GCAACGTTACGTCACAAATTCGTGGTTTAAATGTTGCTCATTGGAGTACCAGCTATTTCAAATTTCACCCAGCATCAACATCCGGTAAATCCGTAAGAAATAGATTTAAATACAAAAGGACTTTTGTACGGGGTTCATGAAAGCTTCTATTAGTATATTAAAAAATCAGGTCTGCGAAATCGAATTTTGCATTTACCCGGAATTTGGGTTTTTCCATTGTTGGCATTTCCTCAAAATTGCCATTTTTGACTGTCCATTATTAAGCACTAAATAGCATTGGAGGAAAAATTCTTTCTACGCACATTGAAATGACTCAAATAATGATCCGATTACAATCAAAGTTTAAATCCAATATGGCTGCTAATTCCTAATATCCACAACATCAAAGTGAATTATGTAACAAAAAGAGTGTAAAAACAGCACGAAAACAGTATTCATATTGTGAATATTAGGAATTAGCAGCCATATTGGATTTAAACTTTGGTTGTAATCGGATCATTATTTAAGTCATTTCAATGTGCGTAGAAAGAATTTTTCCTCCAATGCTATTTAGTGCTTAATAATGGACAGTAAAATATGACATTTTTTAGGAAATGCCAACAATGGAAAAAACCAAATTCCGGGTAAATGCAAAATCTGATTTCGCAGAACTGATTTAAAAAAAACTAATGGAAGCTTTCAAGAACACCGTACAAAAGTCCTTCTGTGTATAAATCGTTTTCTCACGGATTTACCGGGCATAGTTTGATTCTGGGCGTGAAAATTTGGAAATAAGCTGGTACTCCAATGAGCAACATATAAACCACGATTTTGTGACGTAACCGTTGCCCCTACCAAAACTATAGAAGACACCTGTTTTGTAAAGAATTAAATGGGGAATATTTCTCTTGTTGAGATATTTTGTCTATCTCAAACGAATTTGGAGATATTCGATAACAAACACTTTTTGGCCGCCATTTTCCAATATGGCGGCCGAAGCTCCAGTCCGATTGTAGGGGAGTTTTATTATGTTGATAAGTATCATTTGAGGAAGGTCTCTGCAAAAATTCAGCGACATCGCAATTTTTTTCCTCCAAAAATTCTTATTTGACAGGATTAACTGTAGCATACCTCTGTTAGATTAAACCTAGCTTTATTTAGTAAATAGTAATTCCGTAGCATCACCACAATACAAGAAATATAATATTTAATTCAATAATACAATCTAATAATACTTTAAATAGCATGTAAATTTAACACAAAATTACACCGTAATAACATTATTCAAATCGAAGATGGCAGCTAATTTTAAAATTGCGTTATAGTTGCCACCATAAAATTCTACAATAAAACCTCCATTACTGTATTAAGCCTACTTTGTTTGGTTTTTGTATATTATTTTGTTATTGGCAACATTTTTTACGCCCTGGAAGGGATTTTAATATATTTTGAAATTTTAAAATTTGTCGCCATCTTGGATTTGAATAATGTTACAGTTTGGTGTAATTTTGTATAATCGGTACATGATATTTATAGTTAATAATATGTGATGAACATCCCCCCCCCCCTTCTCCTTAATATACTTTTCTATAAATACCACATGAAATTTCGAAATAAGCTGCCGTCTTGGATTTTAATAGTTTAAGTTCAGTATAATGTTTTATGAACTCTAATTACTCTAAAATATGTTGTGTATAGTATTTCTTACTTGAACATTTATTTTTAATAAAAAAAACTTTATTTAAAAAAACTTTATTTTTATAGATTCTGTTTAACTTTTCAACTTTTTCTTTCAAAAGGTACTACATCACCATTACCTTAATGTCCATGTAAAATATGAACGTTGTAGCCTCACCCGTTTGGTCAGAATCGGCCCAAATGTCACGAAAATATCGCACTAAAAATCGAAAAAAAATCGTAAAAGTACGACATTCATGAGAAATATTTTCTTCGATTGTACCCAAAAACGTGGCAGGTCTAAGTTTATAGATTTCGAAGGTCCCCTCCGATTTTCATCAAGATCGCATTTGCCGTTTGCCCGGTAGAGAGCGAACAAACAGACAAACAAATACAAACAAAAACAAACACCCAAACTAATTTTTTTGGGGGGTTAGTGAATTTGTAATCTTCGCTTCGCTCATCCAAACATAGAAAAAGATATGCACCGCTTCAAAGTTTATAGGCTCCATGATGAAATTTTGTGTTTTTCATTAACCTAATTTATTTCCATATTTAAACTAGGAAGCTTCGCAAACGCTTTTTTTAGTCGCGTTGATGGATGAGCTTTTTTTGTAAGTTTGTAGTTTGAGTGGGTTCTCTTTACTTTTGCAAGAGCTTTGTGAACGCATTGTAGGTGATTGTTGTCAAGTTTCTATTGTTACTTGTTAATTGTTATTATGTTCCTCAAAAAATTCTAAAACTTTATTCTAAGGATTCTGGCTCCTTTTTCAACTTTCTTTCAAAAAGCAATACATAACTTTTACTTTAATGTACATGTAAAATATGGACGTTGTAGCCCCACCCGTTTGGTCAGAATCGGCCCAAATGTCACGAAAATATCGCACTAAAAATCGGAAAAAATCGTAAAAGTACGATATTCATGAGAAATATTTCTTTGATGTACCCAAAAACGTTACAGGTCTAAGTTTAGAGATTTCGAAGGTCCCCTCCAATTATCTTCAAGATCGGATTTGCCGTTTGCCTGGTAGAGAGCAAACTAACAGGAAAAAAAAACAAAAAAACGAAAACATTGGAGCTAAATATTTTGAAGGGTCAGTGAAATTGAAGTCTTCGCTTCGCTCATCCAAATATGTGTGTTGGCGGCAACCTTGGATTTTATTTTAATGCCAATATAACTGCAATTCATCTTGTTATTGAAATATTAAAGGTTTTACAAATAATTTTAATGACGGTTGTTCATAATGAAGTAATCAAATCAAAATAATGTGCACCGCTTTAAAGTTCATAAGGCATCTTTAATATGGTATTTTTTATTTATATTATTTATGTTCTCAATTTAAATGTCACTTTGAGTATTTTTGTTCTGATGTGTGTTTTCAATATGTCCTTGGTTTCTGAGTTATGATTTTTTATTTTCAATTTATGTGTTGGCGGCCATCTTGGATTTTATTTTAGTGTCAATGTACTGCAATTCATCTAGTTATTGTAATAATTATTATTAAAGGTTTCAGAAATAACTTCAATGGCGGTAGTTGCCTATTACGTAATAAAAAAAAGAATTGCGAATTTTCCATTTATAATGTAGAATATACCATATAGGCTAAAAAGTTACAAATATGTAAATGACAACAACAACAACAACATTAACAACAACAACAACAACAACAACAACAACAACAACAACAACAGCAGCAGGCTTCCGGTCGTGGCTGTCAAAATGGACACCGGGCAAAACTTTTTCAGCATTTCGAGACGAAACTTTTGGTATATGTGGCTTGCCGTACTCATAATAATTAGCACTCTTACCTACAGAACAGAGCTTCTGGACTACACATAATCGTTTACAGAAATTAAATCAAAGTTGGCCATTCATCGTGAAGTGCGAGACATCTGCTCCCTGACTAATACGTTCTGAATTAAATTATCAACATTTTTAATCTTTGGGAGGTTGTTTACAGAGAACATGCACATGGCGCAATCCGAGAAGTTTTCAACAATTGACATTTTTCTCATACACAAGCTTTGGAAATTACTACAAAACTTCTCCGTTCTCCTATTTACGAGGTTACTAATAAAACCGGGGAACTTTCCCCTTCCCTTTGACTACCTCCCCGACGGCGACGACAATGACAGCACGGACGGATGATGACACAGACGGAGACAACCACGACGTGGGGGAACCCCTGCCCTCCCCATACGCTTGTGGCTGGTTCTGACCAGCACAGGCCTGTCCACCCCTTGTCCCCCCTCGTCATCCCTTACGTCCCTCCCTTCGTCTCGATTAGTCAAGTTGCATAGATATGAGGCAATATCCAATCAATCAAACTAATAAAACCAAGTTCGCTATGAGCGCCACGCACGCTGGTGCAAACCACTACGTCCCAAAGGACAGTCGGAAGAGCGGACACTAAATCTTTGTATTTATTCATCCCATTCTCTTCAGTCTTAAACCTGCCAGACATTGATCTAAACGTGGTTGGAGTCCGTCGTTTTTTTAAATAAATTATCTGATGTGTGTGTACAACGACATTACTAACAAGAGATATTTTGTTCCCTAAGAGAATTCTACACAGTAAACAACCTGCTTGGGTATGTTTTAGTTGATTCCTCTCCTCTGCGAGGCGTTTGTGAATTAATCGTATTTTACATGAGATTATGTAAAACCAGTTTATATTGTAGTAATATAAATAAATGTACGTAATTGTTACAATATTACGGTACCACTTCGTGAATGATTGATTATTGTAAACAACAATGTCAATCTAAAGCCTGAATTATACGGTTCAATGTTTTGTTCCAAGATTCATTGAATTCAAAAACAAAACACAATCAAAATATGCAAATAAAATAACATACATCAATACCTGTTGTTCATTGGTCTTGTGATTAGAGGCTCTGTTTCCAATGCAGAAGGTCCAGGGTTCGAGTCCCGCTGTAGGCAGAAGATTTTCTAACTTCTGATGTGGACTTGTCCATCAGTTCCTAGCTTAGATAGGAATGTGTAAACGGTGACTTTGGAGCCGAGCTAGCAACGAGGTTCATATATTCTTGTCCATCAGTTCCTAGCTTAGATAGCAATGTGTAAACGGTGACTTTGGAGCCGAGCTAGCAACGAGGTTCATATATTCGAAGACCTAAGGTTGTGAATCAGCCTTGTTAATTCTGGCGCTGTCCGCGGGTGGACTCGTGTCGAGCTTGCTTGGTGTTCAGGCGCGTCGGAAGTCTATTTTTCAAGGGGGGGGGGGGGGGCGAACTTTCCTGGGAAAAGTACATGCTTCCATACATAGTTACATCATATGCAACTAATGTCCTTGAGTCAGTGGCGTACGGGTCAGGGGGAGGGGGGCTTGAACGAACGATTCAATGGGAGACCCCCACAATAGCGCCGCAGGCAATTTTTTTAAAAATACTTATTTTTGAAGTGGTTTTTACGTGTTTTAGAAGAAGTAAAGGGACTTTCCTGAACGAAAAAAATTAACAAAGTAAAATAAAGAATTTTTTGCGTAAACCTAGATGACTTGAAGAATGTAATTTCCCAAACATAACAAAAAACTTGTCAAAAAAACAGCCAAACCATACACAATCAAAAGCAATGAGATCTAAAAGAAATGGCAAGCTTATGTACCCTCGTACATTTTCTCAGTCCACTTTGCCCTGTGACTGCATCCTTGCAAAACGTGGCAATTTTTTTTGCAACTATTCTTTTAAATGTAAAAGTTTGTGAAAATTTATTTTGCCAAGCTTTGCAAGGATGCAGTCCAGTCACAGGGCAAAGTGGATAGTGAAAATGTAGGAGGGTACATAAGCTTGGCATTTCTTTTAGATCTCATTGCTTTTTTTTACAAGTTTTTTGTTATGTGTGAGATCTCATTACTTTTTCAAGTTAGTTATTGCAAAATTATTTGTTAAAATACAATAATTTTATCAAATACGATTTAATTGCTATGGTATTACCAAATAACAATAGAATGTAAAATATCTAGTGGTCCAAAGACTTGTTTTTTGTAAACAATGTAGGATGAACAAATTGTCTAACTATAGTTACTTGTTGATTATATTCTTGTAAAAGGATTATATTAAAACCTTTATTCGGAAGCTTTCCACTTCCAGCAAAAATGTTTTGACTTTTTCTTTCAAAAGGCACTACATCACAATAGCCTTAAGGCTATTCGACCGCGTTTTTCTATTTTCCAAAATATGCTACCAAATCAAAATGTTGTTCATGACTTTGTAACCTGGCTCTTTCATAAAATTAAAACTATTTCTTTCAATATTTTCTGATCCGGTACACGGCTTATATCGCCAACGCCAACTCAAAATAATTTCAAACTTCAATTCGCCAAGGCAACTCAACGTAGGGTGTTGTGTTTTTGTGACATTAATTTTCAACTGGTTTTCTAGAGGCTGACTGAGAGAAAAAATATTTTTTTAAACAATTGTCTTTCCTGCGAAATTTTACGTTCGAAAACGGTAAAACGAAACGATTCGCAGGAAAGACAATAATTGTATAAAAAAATATTTTTCCCTCTGTCAGCCTCTAGAGAACCAGTAAAAAATTAATGTCACAAAAACACAACACCATACGTTGAACGGTGTGCCTTGGCGAATTAAAGTTTAAAATTATTTTGAGGTGGCGATATTGACCGTATACTGGATCAGAAAATTTAAAAAAAAAGTTTTGATTTTCTAAAAGAGACAGGTTTCAAAGCCATTCACAAAACTTTGATTTGTTAGCATATTTTGGAAAATAGAAAAAACACGGTTGTTTAGCCATTAATGGTATGATATAAGAACGTTGGGTACTTGTTCATTAACGGGACCCCCTCCAAAAAATGTAAAAATTCAGTAAAAACATTTCATTAGACAATCATAACTACTACATCTACTCCATCTGAGTTTCAGGAGGTCAGAAAAACACAATTATTTCGAACAAAGCCTCGAAAACATCCTTTCCGGCTACATACTTTGCGCCAGGAGTGACACGGCCTACGCTAACATACTCCACCTACAAAACCTTTAACGTCGTTATTTTGAATATAAAGGACTGTCAATGGAAAAGTTCTTTCGTTTAAATTAGCGACGTTAAAGGTTTTGAAGGTTCATTTGGTGTCCGTGAACGTCAATGTCAGCTGCACGGCGACGATTGCTCTCATGTAGGCCTACGCGTTCCATTGGACTGTACTCGCCTGAGTCACGTTGAATGTGTGAGTCAAGTTCACTGTCAAGAGTCATATGCAACTCCTCGCAAGTTTTATTTATTGTAAACAGAAATAAGTAAAAAAACGACGATGGGGGGGGACCAATTAACAAAAAATTGAGGGGGGTCCCGTTAATGAACAAGTACCGAACGTTAAATTCCAACCCGTTTGGCCAGGATCGCTGGCCAATTGAAACTGACGAATTTTTTCACGAATCATTTTTTCACCAAAAATAAATACTAGTACCCCAACCAAATTTGGTATGTGTTGTCATGTCCTAAATCCCCTCGATTTTGATAGTTTTTAAGTTCACATCACGTTTCATGACGGCTGGGCTGGGTGGCACCTCGAAATTACCCCAACTCTGCTTGATGTATGTAAGGTGCCCGAGTGTGTAGCGCCCCGCGGCTTGGCTGAGGTGCCCTAACGGGCACCTAGATTTATGCTTGTTGGTTTATGCTTCTACAGTTAATTAGTCATTTTTCTAGGGGGTCGAGAAGATACTTTCGCCCCCCCCTACGTAAGTTCAGGGGGGGCAAGCTACCCCCGTGCCCCCCCGGCTCCGACGCCGCTGTCGGTGTTTCCCATGATGGAGCCGCATAGAATTTTGCGGGCGGGCCCATGAAACGAAGTTCCGCCACTGCAGAGAGCAGCTGTAATACATGTTTATAAGTAATTGAATTACTTAAACGGTGGGTATGATAACAATATTCAGAATTGAGTGAAGACTGTCAGACCCTACCATTCACAACACAGTTGAACTAGAACTACTTCCTCGACAGAATGAATAGATCGTATACTTTTAAATTATATCCCATGGGTGACCCTACACATATTTTACGGGGCGTGACTCTCTTGAGGAAATTGTGGTGATTTGTTAGGCGTAGGAATGTCCGAATTTTTTAGAAATGTATTAGTGAATGGTATGTCCTTGGCATATATAGGCCTAAGCTCCAGCATTCGTCTGTGTCTGGAAAACAACCTTTCAGGCAGGAATGCCGACGGCTGATATCGCTTCGAATGAATCAGTTACGCGTTTAATTGAAATAGGCCTACTACCTTTATCAACACAGGAAGATTAGTTTTTGGTCACCTTTCACCAATCTAAATAATGTTCAAATATGAAATGCTTAATTTTCAACAATTTTTTTTTTACCACAGATTAACAACAAAATAATTTTGAAACATTAAATGTGCAATTATGCATCTAGTAACGTATACATTAGCATTAACAGAGTTATTGAAGTATTCTCTGCTCGGTAAAAATGCCGTATACCGCCTCGTGGAAAAACCCCATTAAAAACACTAATTTTGCCTAAAATATAAACGTTTAAGGTTTTTACTGTTTTATTAACAAAAAAAACTACAAAGCATTTAACGTTTCTATTTTGAATGTAAAGTACTTTCAACCGACAAGGAGTTTCGCCTATATATTTACATTTTACGAGGCGGTATATGCCATAATTAACCTCTGCTCCGCTAATTTACTTCACAGTTAATAAAATAGTAAATCATAACATCAAAGAAAATACAAACAACATAATTCAACAGCCGTAGTTTTACTAATATATAACTTAATAAATATGTAATATACTCATCAATTCAACTTTGAAACTCGCAGTTTGAACTGTTAGAACTATTCCACTTTCGTGACTATTTAATGAATACAAATTTGCAACGTTTCAGTTTGTTGAAATCCTAGCTAGACAACCTGTGGCTTTTGTCCTTCATTTCAATTCGTTTGTTTATTGTTGTAGTAGTGCTGTTAGTTCCCCAGCCCGACCTTAGAGCAGTCATTAGCAGCAGCCCAATAGCTGCTCTAAGAACACGACAGATGTAGCTCTACCCTGACAATAAGTAAGAATGTTTTTGGACTATATGTAATACAAAATGACAACAGACTTTCTTTACCTTCCTCGAAGCCGCAGCATAGTCAGCAGATTAGCTGCCAATGGCACTAGTAGTTGATAATCCAAACCGCTCGAAACACTCACAGACACCCGCACACAACAATGTCACCTGTCCACTGAAGGATCCAACATCCCGTTGAATGTGATCTTATGTTGCTCACTGACTTACTGACAGCTACGCACTCTCCGCTCCGTACCACGATCCAGAGGTGACTAATGCCTACTCTGTACCGCCGAGAACTAGCGATAGCTAAGGTGACCAATTTTGAAAGTTACAAACCGAGAATATGTACTTTGTACTCCCGGACCATTTCAGGGTCTGGACAGAGCCCCAGCCACTGGAGGCAAATTTTATTTCGGGATATATTTGGTCAAATGCTCAGAAAACAGCTTTCTGACATGAAAAGATGAATTAAAAATGGTTTTAAGTGTACATTTATTATACACATTTACATATTACACACATATTACACACACACACACACATATTACACATTATTACATTTATTATTATAAAGTCTTTATCTAGTGGTTTAAAAATGATAGTGCTAGGAAAACGCTCAAGTCCCGTCGCGTTTTTGAGCGAACACCGGTGCGTGCAACACGACCCGAGTACGACATTCCCATAATGTTACATACCAATAAGTCTTTAAGGTTAATGTATCTAGGGTACCAACTTCGCTCAATTATGCTTTTTTGTATTAAAATCGATAAATATTGATGTTATACCTTAAAAAATCAAGTTTTGAAATTTTTTGGATTTTTTTTACGCTGTGTACCGGAAAAAGAAAAGTAGCAAATATAAAAATAACTCAGATCGAAATTACTCACGTCAAGAATCTGCAATTTTTACCTGACGTTTGTTGATATGTTGAGTACTTATTAAAAAAAAATTGTGACAATCTGACATGTAGTTTTTTGTTTTTGATTTTTTTCGTGTACCGGTGTAAAACTCTTTAGTTATGGGCAACATTCATCTAAGCATAATTAGGTTATGTAGGGGAGCAGATAAACATAAAACTATACCAGATTGTGCGCTGAACACTTAGCTTTCATTAGCCGTATCAGGATCTATGCTAGCTCAAAAACTTTTCGCACAAGTATGTCCCGCGTGAATGCCTGCAGAAAACCGCGAATTGTGCCCGTCAGCGGCCGAGCCAGACTGAGCGCGTCAAGTTTACGACTCCGTCCAGAGGCGCGCACAGCCGGTGGCGAGTAACTGGAGAACTACTAGTCGCTGTGTTCCTTGCTCGATGCCGCCGAATAAGGCGCAACTTTGAAAACTGCTGGCTCGGCGCTCCGTCCTGCGTCTGGTTCTCCCATCTCAATTCATTTGTTGAAGTGCTGGCAAGAGCATCTAATAAATGTGTGTTGACCACAGTATTAACGTATTGAAAGAGTTACCTACATTACGTCAGTGAAGTGCAATGCACCTCAATAGTCAGTGCATTAGCGAGTGATTTTATTAATGATTTATGAATGATGAGTGATGATTATAATAATGTGTATTATATCTAAGTGAAAATGGGAAACCGTTAATTAATTCGGTCCACAAAGGAAATTAACACTTGTCTTATACTCGTAAATCGTTCAAGCATTTTAGTGATGTGAATGCAAATATGTCAGTAAGTTATTGATTAGGCTATTGAAACAGTGGACAATACGGCTGATTGGATTTTAGTGTGAAACACCTTATTATCATCAGTATTTATATGTGACAATGGGTAGCATTAGTACGAGAAAAAATCGTCAGAAAAAAAGAAACAAACGTTCGAAAGCACAAGTGAGGACGAAGAAAAAGGGACGCTGGCCTGCTGACTTCTAAAGACGGGTAAGTGATGTCTAGGGTTGACTGATTGATTTTATTGTTATATACCTGCCCCATAACAGGACAGGTCGGCCAATGTAGGGTTATGGATCCGTACCGCCTACGCCCTACACGTGGTACATGGGCATACATGCAAAATTGAACAGTTATCCAACAATATCAAAAATCAAAATTAATGTAGAATTCACATTCATTCACATTGAATAACAAGTTACTATTATCAAAATAAGTAAGTAATTCTTATCACTCTAATTATAACAGTGCGTATTTATATGAAATTGAATCATAACTCATTATGAAGGGTGTTTTCAATACCGAAAATTATTTACAGGGCTGTATCAGAACATGCACCAGATGAACACAGTCCAGCACCTCAGCCAGGTGTTTCAAGAATTGAGACAGAAGCTGGGAGTGGGAGTCCTTCATCCCCGATAGATGAATCAAACAGGTGTGGTTTTGAACACGTTTTGACATAATTTTGTTCATTCTGGAATAATCACACATACAAACTGCATCTATCGCACAGAAATTATTAACAAAAGTTATTGTTATCAAACAATAATAATTCACATTGTGTGTAATGTAATACGTTTTGAAGACGATTGGAACAGTCAGACGGCAGACCTGTATTGCGCGGGTTGGTCGAATGTCAAGGCCGTTGCACAACTATTTTGACAAAGCCACATTTCAGTTTTAGCGAGCGACGTTCTGTGCGATGATTGGCTGTGAATGTGACGGAGATTTGACCTTGGTTTGACTAAAGAATTGAGAATTGCATTTGAAGGTTAGCCAAGGTCGTTCTTTGCCATAGTCATTTATTTGCATATGGATTTACTCCTCGCACATAGGGCTCTCATGTTGTACTAGCTAGTAACAGAACAGTTCTATACAATAGAATGTGGGTACACACAACAAGAATGTAGATAGTGTAGGGCTAATGTAGAGAATGTATTGTAGTGTACTACATAATCAGGTCACGGGATGCTAATTTATTCCGTTGTATTTTCTGTTGAATTGTAGCACGTTTCAGATAGAAATTGACAAAAATAATATTATTTACAGGACTGTATCACAACATGCACTAACAGACGAACGCAGTCCGGCACCTCAGCCAGGTGGCCAGGCAGAAGCAGAAAGTCCTTCATCCCCGACACCTAGATCAAGCAGGTGTGGTTTAAAAATATTTTAGCATAATTTTAAAATAGACCATGTACAACACTATATCATTGATTGTAAAACCGAGATGACGCATTGCATCTAACATATTCCACTCATTGCCCCTGACCTTGTGCTTTCAAGTATTTTCTCACATTCAAGTTGCGACAACCGCGATTCGCGATAATATAACAAGTGTGCTGCTAGATTATCAATGATCATCATAACTTTGTTTATAGTATCAGCGATAACGCTAACGTCCGCCCGCCGCCCAAGAACACAATCTAAACAACACGCGCCTGCACTTGCATGGACGATCGACCTAAACGCGTTCTCTGCACTCAATCAATTATAAATGTTTATATTATCAACTTTCGTTATTTACTTTTCAGCGATATTTGGCCCAATAGTCAAGATGCAAGTGACGAAAGCCTGCCAGATATTCCCGTCCTTCCAGATGTGGAAACTATTACGTTAGATAAGAAGTTGGAAGGGCGACGAGTAGCTAACATCAGCTACCTCCTTCAGCAATTGACAACCCTGTCGTCCCATGGCAAAACATGCACTACAGGAAAATATGTTTTTAAAAACGAGTCCCGTTCAGGCTTAGTAAGCACATTCATTTATGAATGCGTTATGTGTGGCAGCACTACGTTCGTCAGAACAGTGTTGTGACTCAGTGTTGTGACTTATCTAGATAAAATTTGTTGTTATTTATTATCTTATCTAGATAAGTTTATGGTTATCTTTTTCAATTATCTACATAAAATAAAGTTCATCTTACCTAAACTTGTAAAGCTTTCAGATAATTTTTTTACATAAAATAATTAGGTAACAATACTTTAGAAAAAAAATAAATCACTTTTTAAATAAATTACTTCTACCAGTTTACTACATAATGTTCCGGATATTTGAAAATGGCGGCAAAAGTTGGTAAATAACTTTGCTTTTCTGTGATAATTATTTTTATCTATTTTCTTTTATCGAGATAATGTTTTTTGCAGTTTTTCTTTTATCTTATCTAGATACATTTTTGGAGGATTATCTTTACCTAGATAAAAATTTAACTATCTTGTCACAACACTGGCAATAATTCGTCTCCACCTTTTCTTGAAGCTACAATCTTTGATTTTGTGTCACTGTGTCCATAGGGATGGCAGCTGGTTTCTTAGTGTGGTGTTGTTAGGAATATAATAGTTTGATTGTATATTTTCAGTGAATTAACAACTAACAAACAATTATTGTTTTTTTGAGAGCTGATCTTTGGAGCTGCAAAGGAATTTACTTTGGCCACATTTTTCTATTTTATAGTTTAATTTAGAACATAGCAAATAATATGTAAGTGTATATGTATTATTATTATCATCCTAAAGCAATAATTTTATAAATACATAATATACAATCAATAATGTACGTTCATTGTAAGTTTATATGCGTGATAAATATTCGTGTAGGCCTAGCTTCGAATATTTCTACATGACAAGCATATTATTATTATTTTTATTTCATTTTTATATCAGAGTTTGCCTAAGTTTGTGCTTATATTCAAATCTATGTGATATTCGGTTTAGTTTTTAATTTCCGTTGACTATTGCAATTGTTGTAAACTTTTATGTAGATAATTTGATTCCTATATTTTTACACCACAATTATGATAATTTAGTGTAGAGAGTTGGAAATTGATATACGCGCACGTGTGTTAAATAATGTGTAAAGATCTATTTGTTTTTGGTTGATGTAGAGGGCGTCGCCTTGGACATGTAAACTATTGTGTCCTGCACTCTAGGTTCAAAACCTTGCTTAGAAAATATCGTAATGCATTAGGCCTAATATTGTAAATAAATGACTCATAATATGTGACCAGCAATATATTATGTTTTATAATAATAGCGTTGAGTGACTATATAATAATAGCCTTCCACGTTCATCTGTGTAATCATAAAATAACACTACTTTACTACGAACTACAAGGTAACTACCAAAGTGCTTATGGTAATATGATCATAACGGATATGTTTTTTTATAGTTTTATTAATTTGACGTGGTTATGAAAACACTTACTATGTCATTTTTATTGATACAATATTTCTTCCATGTGTCATGCTCCGTGCTCGCCCTATCGTTATCACAATGAGCTTATCATACTTACGCCATTTTTGTTTATAAATCAAAATAAAATAATGACTAATATTGAGAATGACATGCTTCTTCAGACTTCATGGGAATTATTTTCCACAAAAATTTAATTGAAATTACAATTGTATGTTTTCATATAGAGAAGTAAATGGGTATATTTGGTTCCAATTGATAATTGCAAACGTATTCATAATCAAATTACAATAAAAAGCTTCAGAAGAAATTATATTTATTTGTTATTTATGACTCGTTCCCTGTCTCCTGGCCCCGCAGTCAAGTGAATGCGCGAACATCGCCGTAAATATGAGCTCGCGGGCCGTTCTCCCCGCTCCGCGGCGGCGGCTAGCATAGACCTGCTCAGTTGACACGTCTTACTCGACTGAAAGCCGAGGTCCGCTGCCTGCGGCCGATCGGCCTGGAGGGGCGGGGAGGGGGGGAGGGGAAGACTGATCACTCGCACATACTTGTGTATAATAATTATTAAGAAAAAGTCGATTTTGAGGGGGGGTAGCTCCACCTTAAGGTCTTGACCGATTTAGCTGAAAATTTGTAAAATAGGAGGGAATGGATAAAATCCCATCATCATTCATCATCATCATTTCTTTGGGAAAACTATTTTAACTCTTTGATAACAAATAATACACTGCTTCCTCGATAGTATTTTGATTACTTCTAGGTGGCAGTGCAAAGTGACCAGAATTCTCGTGCGACTTTTCGTTGCCACGGTAACGTTACTTTTGTTAAAATGTAATTTCTATCTACACTACTTAAGGTCTTGACCGATCTAGCTGAAAATTTGTAAAATAGGAGAGAATCTTGTACGTATTGACCCTGCAAAATTTCATAACGATCGTTTTTTTTTATATATATAATCAACGATCGGATTTTGTTCAAAAACTATACAGCATCCCGCATAGGTAGTATGTACATGTGTGCAAAATTTCAGGTCGATCAGAGAAACGGTGCGACCTGTACCGAAGCAGTAACAGAAAAAAAACAGACATTCGAACCATAAGAGTCAAGTGAAGACGCTCGCTACGCTCACTCAACAAAATACTAGGAAAACGCTCAGTTGGACGCGTTGTTGAGCGAGCACCGGTACGTGCAACATGACCCGAGTACGACATTCCCATAAGGCCCACCACACAGTGTAGGCCTAACTGGATATTGACATTGTACACTATATACTATTCCAACATCTTTGCATTGTACTAATTCACGTCATGCCTTCTAAAGTGTGTCTTTGTATCTTCACTGCCTCCTTCATTTTTAACTTCATTTTTCGAATTATGATTACCAATAAGTCTTTAAGGTCATGACCGATTTAGCTGAAAATTTGGAAAATAGGAGAGAATGTTATACTTATTGACCCTGCAAAATTTCATAACGATCGGAACATTTTTATTTTTTTATTTTTTTATTTTATTTTTATTTTTTATAACTAACGATCGGATTTTGTTCAAAAACTATACAGCAACCCGCCTAGGTGGTATGTAGATGTGTAAAAAATTTCAGGTCGATCAGAGAAACGGTGCGACCTGTATCGAAGCAGTAACAGAAAAAAAACAAAAACAAAAACAGACAGACATTCGAGCCATAAAAGTCAAGTGGAGACGCTCGCTACGCTCGCTCAAAAATGCACTCTGCAGAAAATAATGCGTGTAATGTATTGATGATGACATCGTACTAATGAAGTTCTAACTAGGAAAACGCTCAGTTGGACGCGTTGTTGAGCGAGCACCGTACGTGCAACACGACCCGAGTAAGACATTCCCATAATGTTACATACCAATAAGTCTTTAAGGTCTTCACCGATTTAGCTGAAAATTTGAAAAATAGGAGAGAATGGATAAAATCCACCGCCATCTAGAAGACCTTGACATCATTTCCTTGTTAAACTCTTTGGTTACAAAAATACACTGCTTCCTCGATAGTGTTTTGATTACTTCTAGGTGGCAGTGCATAGTGACCTGAAACCACGTGCGCCGTTGCCATGGTAACGGGACTTTGTTATAATGTAATTTCCGACTACACTACTTATCGGATCAAAATAAAAATAACATATTCGTGATCGGACGGACATTCTAAATGATTTGGCCACCTCAGATTTTGTCTCCGTTAAAGTTTGAAAAAAAAACTTTCAATTAACTTTAATGTAACTTTTTAACTTTTTGAACGATTTTGCCACAAAACTATACAGCAACCCGCCTAGGTGGTATGTACATGTGTGCAAAATTTCGGGTCGATCAGGGAAACGGTGCGACCTGTATCGAAGCAGTAACAAAAAAAAAAAAAAAAAACCCAGACATTCGAGCCATAAGAGTCAAGTGGAGACGCTCGCTTCGCTCGCTCAACTATTCCAACATCTTACATTGTACTAATTCACGTCATGCCTTCTAAAGTGTATCTTTGTATCTTCACTGCCGCCTTCATTTTTAACATCATTTTTTTAAATATGATTACCAATAAGTCTTTAAGGTCTTAACCGATTTAGCTGAAAATTTGGAAAATAGGAGAGAATGTTGTACTTATTGACCCTGAAAATTTCATAACGATCGGAACATTTTTATTTTTTTATTTTTTTATTTTATTTTTTATTTTCTATAACCAACGATCGGATTTTGTTCAAAAACTATACAGCAACCCGCCTAGGTGGTATGTACATGTGTGCAAAATTTCAGGTCGATCAGAGAAACGGTGCGACCTGTATCGAAGCAGTAACAGAAAAAAAAAAAAAAAACAGACATTCGAGCCATAAGAGTCAAGTGGAGACGCTCGCTTCGCTCGCTCAATAAAGATAATTGAAAATGCATCTAATTTATGCATGTTTTAACTTTTAATATATTTTGTCTTCACAACGAAATAATTAGTGTAGGTATGTAATTAACAAGAACGTAGTTCAGTTGCATGATTATTACATTTTCATTTTTCATTTTCTATAAACAAAATCAATGCAAATAATGACTGAGAAAATTAGGGGTGTGCAAGTCCTGATTTTTTTATTCGAGTCGACTCAAGAGTCTTAAAATAACTCTAGTATCGAGTCCGAGTACTTAGTCCTTTTTTAAATTTCATTATTATTCTTTGACAATTTTTCTTTTTACAATGTTCAATATTAATTTTATGTATTGATGTGTCTATAATTTGGCTCCAAAAGTGAAAGAGTAACATATAATTGATTTAAAATGTAATCTCTCTCTAGATCATTTTTTTGATCAAGCAAAAATATTTTTAGGGCTAGACTAAGACATAATTCAGTAGATAAGTGGTGTTACATGAAAATGTTGATACAAACATTATATTGACATATTTTTATTATGTGCCAAAAAAAGTTCAGAACTTCCAAAACGGAACACAAATTTGTATCAGAGACTGAGGTTAGTATTATGCATATTCAGGGTTGGTAAAGCATCATTCACAATTGGTTCTAAGGCGTAAGGCGCAAGGCCTAAGGCGTAACATTTTGTATTGCCGAGTATGTGTTTCAATCAAAACGTTCACAACACGTCCTAAGTCGCAAGTTGTATGGTTTATGTCGTAACGAATTGCCCAAAATCCAATTCTTACGACAGGTTTCTTACGACAAGCCAATCACGAACAAGGAAACTCCCCACTCCTGCTTATTTCATTCCACAGCTGGTTGTACGCGCATGCGCAATACACAGGAGCAATGAAAAATGGTATGGTTGTTGTAAACGCCTAGCATTTCTTACGACTTACGCCTTACGCCTTAGACCTTGCGCCTTACCCATAGAACTAATTGTGAATGATGCTTAAGGTAACGCCAAGAATAGATAACGATATTTACGTTTTCACACTCGAGCGCGACCCGGCACCTGCACCAAAATCATTAAATAAATACTAGCACACCCCTAGCCCTCCGTCACTCGCGTGGGGTTCTACAAACCCCAGGGTCTACATTCAACTCTGTTTCTCTGCATCGGACTGTTTTACCGACTCTAGATTCTCAGTACCTTCAAGTCATTCTATCTGTTAGCGAAATTTGTAACCCTCTAATCATTAGGGCTGGGGTTTCTGAAACCCCGCGCGAGTGATCACGTTACAGTAACTGCATAGGGAAACTCAATGCTATTTTGGCTTAAATTTTGAAATTTTGGAATTTTGGAAATATTCTTCTTGCAATTTACTAACTGGTTCATGTTTATTACTAAAAAGTGAAACAAAACTTAAAATTGCATTATTTTGACACCTTTTTGAATATTTTGAAAATGTCCATTTTTTAAATCTGAAAAATACAATAAAAAAATATTTCATACAAAAAGGTTCATTGGCATTTTATTTCACTGTCCTCCCAGTAACAACCACCTACATAGTTGTTCCACAAATCATATGAGCACAGAAAGAAATACCCAAAACATCCTACTGCACTAATTACAGCCCAAAATAATTTGGGGTTTGAGAAACCCCACGCGAGGGATGGTGTTAAGAAATTCCGAGTGACGGAGGGCTAGAGAAAATGAATTATCTTCTTGGAAGTGAAGAACTATTTCAATGTTATTACTGTTAGTATTTATCAGAGAAGTGTATTTTTTCACGTGAAACATTATCCTTCCACATTATACAGTTGACTGAATACCGGGACATTTCCCCTCCAAAATTACAAACCGGTACAAATACGAAATTTTAACCAGTCTCTCGGGACACCGGTACAAGTGTTCTGAAAACGGTACTGTACCAGTCAAACCGGTACGTCTAGTCACCCGATAGCATGGAGTTAGGGCCTACACAAACGTTGACGGTTTACAGTACACAGTTTCAATAAAGCTAATACGTGACTCAACTAAGGTTTAACACAATAAGTCAATGAATTAGTCAGTAAACAATATTGAACCGAACATAATATTATATCTACACAAAAATTGAACAATATTTAGATCTTTTTTCCTCTCGATATCATTAATTCCTGGGAAACATTCCTGTAGGTGTTCGGTGTTAAAGGTGAACCTCGGTAACCGTCTGGATCTGGGATTATTATAACATCCATCTCAGCGGGGGGAAATTAGATCATTGTTGCTTAACAGTAATTGAATTAAAAGTGAACTACACAATAATTAATGTCACTTCATGTGATTTTTTCGTTCACACATTCACATATACATGTATTTAGAGTACACTCGATTTTAACTCCAGTTCACCGCTTTTGTTAAAACACGAAAAACAAACAAATGTCTACTGATGAACCCACTACAATGACAGGTAAAGAACGCAAGTGTTTGAACTGGGATAATTAGGGATCGAAACTCATGTAGAAGTGGACTGAATATTTAATTTAATGTAAAATAACAGTAATTTACACTGAGAAAGTAGAATTACATACAAGAGAGTGTCGCCTTACGGCGGGAGGGACGGATAAAAAACAAGTTATATTTGATTAGAATTAGAATATATGAACAGAACTTAATAATCACAATCAATGAGTCAGTGCCTATTGGATTATTATTATTATTATTATTATTATTATTATTATTATTATTATTATTATTATTATTATTATTATTATTATTATTATTATTATTATTATTATTATTATTATTATTATTATTATTATTATATTATTTCTATCTGATTTCACAATGAATAGGTTTTTATTATTTATTTATTTATTTAATAAAGTATGCTTTATTTGGGGGGGGGGGGGGGGGGGTGAGAACAAGAGTAAAGAAAAGAAGTTGGAAGAACTTGGAAATAATGTGTTTTACAAATATGTAAATGGACTTTGTTAGAATTTAAAAAAATGATTGATATATTAAGTTTTGCATCCAACAAATATAACGTAACTCAGCTTACACCCGGGGCAGAAAACTAAATCCTTATTTCTCGTTGACCCTTTTTCCATTCTTGTGTTAATTTGATTGTGATTTCTAACTTCATCTAATCGTACACAATGCTGTAACATGTTTGAATTACATTTAATTGCGTGCTTCATTAATACTTTAATTAATTATCCAAGTTCTGTTCATTCGTTATTTTGTATAATTAATAATCGTCATGATAGTATGCTAAATAACTCCGATCTGAAGTCTTGCTATATGCCTACTAGCTAGTTACATCTCGCTTGGCATTTGTTACACTCCAGGATAGATTCCAAAGGCGACAATGTCTCCTGTGGAAACTGTTTGTGTCCCCTGACTGAATGTGACTTTATTTCCTTGCGAAGTGTTTTCTTGTAACATCTGGTTCTCTTTACTACAAGTAGGTTTCTCTTGAGAGAATCTTGCGAAGAGTTCTTCAAGCTTACCCATTCTGCAAGATCTTGTTGACGCTGAAGGTGGTGGTGGGTTTTCAGAAGTGGGATGAACAGTTTTGGAGCACGGTGTGTTTTGGACCACATTAGGATACGAGATTTTAAAAAATGACTGTGGTCCATCCACTGAATTGCGTCCAGAGAGGAAAGATGGTGGGTTTCCAGCAGGAGGGTGACTAGTTTTGGAGCACGTGTGAAGTGTGCCACTTGTAGAGAAGGGGTTGCACAGAATGAGAGTGGTCCATCGGCGCCTGTAGCTGTAGCTAAGGTTGATCGTAGGTTTTCAGTCATAGGGGGGAAAGTTTTAGAACACGATATATTTGGTAGCTTCTTAGAAGGTCGTCTGTCAAAGAAGATCTTTGGTCCAGTGGCTCCTGTAGCTGAATTTCGTGCTGTTGCCATAAGTGGTGGTAGATAAGAGACATTTTCCGAAACATTTACAGAACTTAACCTGCTGTCTTGTTTGGTAAATGGCCAGCCATCATTCCAAGATGCGTAGTTTTCCTCCTGAAAAGTCATTATTCAATTTAAGTAGCGCCATTCATTTTTTTAACATTGCATTAGAACGAAAATACATCGTGTTGTAAAGAAATTCGACCACGTGTAATGCAGTGGCGGAACTTCGTTTCATGGGCACGCCAGTCAAATTTTTATGGGGGTCCCCCTAACAGATAAACACATACATACATAGGTTAGAGTTGAATTCAGGCTTTTCATCCCTGGGAGAGGAGGGGGGATCCCGGAGGTATTATATAGGGACCAAGTACGGGGAGTGAAATACTTTTTTTTAATGTTTCTTTTTCGGGCCCCCTAAACTAGCGGGGCCCGCCCGCAGTTGCGGACCCTGCGGGCGCCTAGTTCCGCCACTGGTTTAATGCTGTTCGGATCCCCCCACCCCTTTAATCACTGTCAATACTAAATTCCAGTGTACTTTAAAACGCATTTACTGTGCTACGGCCCCAACAATGTAGATAACTCTCTCCCTTCCCTTCAGCCTTCTACAATCGTTACGCTAACACGTCCCCGCGTCCTAGAAGGAAGGGTATCGTTTGTTGTAAAGTAATGTATTGGTCAATATCAATAAAATCCATGGCCATACCATCTCATTAGAAGTTCTCTTGCAAACCATCTTCATTGAAATCACAAATTGTTGTATACGTTTTGAAGATGTTTGAAAATGTTTGTTGTTACATAGTTCCTGTACAATCGCATTTGTCAGTAATTTCAAGATTTTGCAGAAGAAAATAATCAGGAGCAGGACCATTTACATTTATTACACTTTACAATAACGTTGTGTAGAAGGAACATAATAAGTACACTCACCTTGTAAGCATTGCTGCAGCTCGGCGTTTTAATAAGACCACTCGTGCCTTCCCTAATGCCACGAGGTGCTGGAAATTGAGAGGCACATCAATTATTATCAATAACAATAATAATAATAGTTATTATAATTATAATTATAATTATAATAATAATAATTATTAATTATTATTATTATTATTATTATTATTATTATTATTATTATTATTATTATTATTATTATTATTATTATTATTATTATTATTAGCAATTAATATCAAATAACTATCTTCCTTTGGTTGAGCAGTATGAGATATTACAGTTCTACTAATTGTGGGAATAGTAAATAACAATATTCGAAACTTGCTGAGTGAATAAAAAATTATTTGCAGAATGTTTAATAGAATTACTTTTGCAGAATGCTTAATTGAGAATAACGTTTGCTGATTGTTTAATTTGTAATAACCTTTGTTTAATTGAGAATAACGTTTTCTGAATGTTTAATTAAGAATTGCCTTTGCTGAATGTTAATTGGGAATTACCTTAGCAAAATGTTTAATTGACTATGACTTTTGCTAAAAGTTTAATGAGAATTACCTTTGCAGAATGTTTAAGTGATGTTTATACTGAAATATTCAAAATGTATAAAAACGACCTTACGTTTTTCCTTAAGTTTAGGGTGGTATGGAACAGTCGTGGTGAAATATCGCTTGCTTCCCGTCGGATTATTATTTTTCAGACTAGTATGTAACTTATAAAAAAATGGAACTATATAACAGGTAGTAACGTTTACAAATCAGTGTACTTTAAACTGTTATTTACCTTAAATCGTTATTTAAAATGTGATATTTCGACTTCTTTACAGAAGTCATTTCAAACTAACAATTACAGAACCAAAACAGACAAGACAAAAAAACATTTATAATCCAGCCATTTGGAAGAGATTCTGTCCATCAATATCATCACTAGATCAATAGTTTTATTTTATTTCATGAACCAACTGGCCAACATGTCGATTTAATGTTATGTTTTTTTGTTATTTTTATTTTTAGTGGATAAGCGTAGCGAGCGAAGCGAAGATTCCATTCCACTACACTGGAGAAAAAAATCTGGAATGTTTTTGTTTTCTGTTTGTATTTTTGTGTGTCTGTAACAATATTCCGGCTAAACCAATACTCCAATTGCGATGAAATTTTCTGGAGGTCTTCAAAATCTCTGAACCAAGAACTGCCACATATTTGAAAGCAATCGAAAAATTATTTCTCGTGAAAATCGCAATTTTACGATTTTTTTCGTTTTTTAAACAATTTCTTCGACTTATACCACCTACATGCTTTATCCGATAGTAATGATTATTTCACAAAACAACAGAAAATCTGAATAACACATGACAGCTCAATGCATCAATAACGCTCATCCAACAACGCGCCTGGAAATTGGTGCGTAATTGGTGCATTGAGCTGCCATGTGTTATGCAGAATTTCGTTTTCCCATTGCTATGGCCTGCGAGACACGCTTGGTTATATTGTTTTAATTTTTACGACGACGACATGAGGATCAGGGGCGCACATTACATTACACACTACATTACAATCGAAAAAAGCATGTAAATGTTATAAGTCAGAGAAATTTTGTAAAAACGAAAAAAGCGTAAAATTGCGATTTTCACGAGAAATAATTTTTCGATTGCGCTCAAATTTCACACGAATATATTAATTCGTAAAATTAAACTTCTACGAAAAAATCATTTTAATCGGATAAGGCAAGTAGGTGTTGTAAGTCAAAGATTTTTTTTAAGTACGATAAAAGCGTAAAATTGCGATTTTTATAAAAAGTAATTTTTCGATTGCGCTCAAATTTCACACGAAAATATTAATTCATATAATTAAGGTTCTGTGATAAAATCATTACAATCGGCAAAAGCATGTAGGTGTTATTCGTCAAAGAAATTGGTAAATATCGAAAAAAAATCGTAAAATAGCGATTTTCATGAGAAAGCATTTGTTGATTGCTCTCAAAAAATTGGCAGGTCTAAGTTCAGAGATTTCGAAGGCCTTCAGAAAATTTCATCGCAATTAGAGTATTGGTTTATCCGAAACACACAAAAATACTAACAAAAAAAATATTCCGGATTTTGTTTTCCAGTGTAGTAGAATGGAATCTTCGCTTCGCTCGCTATACGCTCATCCAAAAAACTTTTTTGTTAATGATTTGGTACTAATACACATCCATATTTATAATTTTTGGGTGATGTTTTTTGTCTTGGTTGTGTTTTTTAATTGTTTGTTTGAAAAAAAAAAAAAAAAAAGTCTAATGATTTTGTATTAATAATACAAGGAAGCTTCGCAAACACTTTTTCAGGCGCATTGTTGGATGAGCATAATTGGTGCATTGAGCTGCCATGTGTTATAAAGATTTTCTGTTGTTCCGTGAAAATATCATTACAATCGGATAAAACATGTAGGTGTTATAAGTCAAAGAAATTTTTTTTAGGTCGAAAAAAATCGTAAAATTGCAATTTTTATGAGAAATAATTTTCTGATTGTGCTCAAATTTCACATGAATATATTAATTCATAAAAAAAAGGATCTGTGAAAAATAATTTCAATCGGATAAGGCATGTAGGTGCTATAAGTCGAAAAATTGTTTTAACTAGGCCGCTTCGCGAACGCTTTTTCTAGTCGCGTTGATGGATGAGCTTTTTTGTAAGTTTTTAGTTTGCGTGGGATCTCTTTACTTTTGCAAGTGCTTTTTGAACGCATTATTATTATTATTATTATTATTATTATTATTATTATTATTATTATTATTATTATTATTATTATTATTATTATTATTATTATTATTATTATTGTGTGAATAAATCCTTATCTTTAATAAACATAGTTCCACAGATAAGCTGCATGCGCAGTTTGTGGAAGGTCGAATGTATGAAATATGTAAGGTTATGGAAGAAATGTATCTACAATTATTATTATTATTATTATTATTTTTATTATACGTTGAAGAAATCGATGAGGAGGTGGTCGAAAATATTGTTCTTAATTTAGCTGGGAAATTAGACATTGAACTGGTAGCAGACGATATCGAGGCAGCTCATCGGTTGCCTACAAGGAACAAGGCTCGACCTCCGCGGATTATCGTTCAGCTTGCAAGTCGCAAGAAGCGAGATCAATTCATTGATAAGCGACGCACAGAGTTTACAAGCAATTCACTCACCGGTGGAAGTGGGAAGGCTGGTAAACAACGTGTTTACTTTAATAAAAAACTTGACCCCGTTTTACAGGGAACTTCTCTGGAGAGCGAAAACACGTGCTAAGGAGGTGGTTTTAAATACGTGTGGTATAGCCGGGGTAAGATTCTTGTAAGACGGGACGAGAGTGCAAGCAAGTTATAACAATATTTTAATTTGCTGATCTAGAAAGCTGTCTGTCAGTGAGACCAAGGGTTGACTCTCTAGTTGCTCTGTGTGTTGGTCTACGGGTAAAGTTTGTCTTATACAGAGATAAACCTTATTGAATGGACTTTTGGAAGCAAAGAGAAAGAGATAAAATTAACACTGATGTAACGAATGATATTGATTCATGGTGTGAAGAGTATTGTAGTGGCCTTACAATAATACATTTAAATATTAGATCAATTAATAAACATTGGGACCAAGTGCTTGTTACGTTGCAAAACCAGTTAAATAACTTTCATGTATTAATTTTAAGTGAAATAAATCTTCAAGAAGAGAGCAATTGTTTTGAAATTGATGGCTATAATCGTTATTATAAACTAAGGGAGGGGAGAAGTGTTGGGGGGTTGGCGATATTTGGTTCCAATGTTATTAAATTCGAATGTGATAATACTTCGTTTGTGAACTTTGATGGAGTATCTGGCAAATTAATTTTAGGAAATAAAGTTGAGATAGCTCTGCTATGCATCTATAGGCCCCCCATTATGCATCCAAAAATGATTTTATAGAGGAAAGAAAAATTATTGGGAGCGGGTTGGCGATAAATACGCAGTGTCTATTGGTGATGTCAATATTGACATTCTCAAGAAACGTGTAACGTGGGTTCAATTATATGAGCGGGTCTTGCTGCAAAGGGATTCATTCCGTGTATTACATTTTCCTACGCGGAGGAAATCGTTAATGGTAGGTTAAGCAGTACGTGTATGCCCATGTTATTACGAGGTATCGAGGCTAACATCCCGTACGGCGTTTATACGTCAAAAGTCAGTGACCATTACATATAATCGCATCATACGTGTAGGAGAACAAGTGATGATTCCGAGGAAACAATAACTTTAAAAAAAATGTTTGAATGAAATATACTGCAACTAAATTAAAATCTGTACAGTGGCAAGAAGTAATATCGAGTAATAATTGTTGTGAGTTGTACGATGCTATATATAATAAATTCAAAACGGATATGAGAAGGCGACTTATCATAAAAATAAAAAAGTTAAATGTCGAAAAAATAGAAAGTGTATAAACAATGAACTTTTAGAGTTAACAAGAAAAGAGAAAAATTTGTTTCAAAAGTGGAAAAATTGTAATGAATTAAATGTCTTAAAAGATATTTATAGACATGAGTATAATTGTTTCAGGAATAAAGTAACAAGAAATACATGTTGCAAAAATCCAATACTATAAAAATTTAATCAAACGAAAATAAACATAATATCAAAGACACGTGGCAGTCAATTAATGAAATAAATAGGTAAGCGGAAAAAAGAGTCTGTGGATGTAGTTATTAGCCGACCCTGGGAAGACAGAGAGTGAAACTGTTATCGCAAATAAATTTGCAAAACGTTTATTGATGAGGTTGATAAGAATATTACACAACTGTGAAGTGCAGTGTTTTGCGTAACGAGTTTGGAAACGTGATAGGTACACTCCCCAACCCCAATCTATGTACATACCTCCAATCGATGAAGTAGCGGTTAAAGAAATTATCAACAACATGAGTACAAATAAGCAAGCAGGCATTGACGGTATACGAGTTAAAGACCTGAAAAATATTTCTAATGAGATAAGCCCGGAAATTTGCGCGTTAATTAACTTGTCTCTAACCGAGGGGTGGTGCCGGAAAAATGAGACCTCCATTGTTAGACCCATTTATAAAGGGAAATCACCTTGAATACTCTAACATAGACCAATTGCCATTTTGCCAAGTATTGAAAAGATAATGGAAAGATATGTTGCCAATTGTTTAGTAAAATTTTAGAAAAGTTTAATATTATCAATAAAAATCAATACGGTTTTCAAAAGGGGAAAAGTACTTCAGATTTGCTTGTAAAATTTGCTGATTTAGTCAACCTAAGCTTAACAAAAACTATCACATTTTATGTATGTTTATTGACTTCACTAAAGCTTTCGATACGCTGAATCACAAAAAAATGTTGGGTTTTGCTTTAGAACAAATTTGGCGTTAGAGGCCCTCTTTTGGCATGGTTTAAAATTATTTTTCAAATAGAAAAATTATTGTGCGAGTAGGAGAGTGTGAGAGTGAAGCCAGAGTATGCTCAACAGGTGTACCGCAGGGATCTATTTTAGGGCCGGTTCTGTATTTAATATATTTTTAACTGTATGGTACATTACATAAGTAATGTTTTTCTTTTTTCTTTGCTGATGACTCAGCATTGGTAGCAATTCACAAAAACTTTAAAGTTGCTGAAATATTTTTACAGGAAGATTTTATTAAAATGTTAAAATGGCACACGATAAAGGGCCTTATCATTAACTCAGCTAAAACAAAGATTGTGCATTTTTCTTCACCTCACAATGCCGACCATAATGCTAATATAAATATTATAACTAATTCCTTGATGTTTGCATGATTCTGTTCATCATATGGATGGTATTATCAAAAACTGTATTGTGTTAATAAATAGAATCGTTTACAGTCATGAATATTTGGGGGTGGTGAATAGACCAAAATTTTAGTTGGGATGTTCATATAGAAGTAGGAGTAGGCGGCTTAGATCATGTGTTCATCAATTTATAAACTAAAGTATGTACTTCCTTATACTCTACTCCGAACCGTATACATAGCACTTGCTGAGTCAGTCATATCATATCCCTGCTTGCAGGGGGCAATGCATCATTTTCAAATTTAGAATATATTATTTCACTGCAAAATAAATGGTTTGTTTTAATATCCCCTATAAGAAAAATGGTTCAGTATCACAACTTATGATTTATATAGATATTGTAATTTTTTTCCCTGTAAATGTACTGTTCACTTACAAATTATAGTTAAATTTTTTTATGATAATTCGTTTAAAAAACTATTGTTAGTCATAATGCAAATACTCGCCCCAGGAGGCAGAGTATTTGAAAATACAACTTACAACAATAAGTATGGGAAAAAAGCTTTTTCAATCAGTGAACCTTTTTACTTTTAATAAAATTCCCAAATATTTACGAAGTATAGATCAAATAAATAGGGGAAAGAATGAGTTTAAAAATGTTTTTGTTATATGAAACAGACATGCATGTAAGTGGGATGCGTAGTTTTTTTAAGTTTCATTTTCAGTGTATTATTATTTGTTCAAGTTTTCTGTTTTTTTTGGTTCGAGGTATTTTGTTGTTTTTCCCCTTTTACTTATATCAATATTATAAAGTTTTGGAGTCTGGGTTATTTTTATTAATTTTCAATGTTTTTTTTTCCCACAGCTAAGCCGCTTTTGTGGGTTTTTGGGCCTCTTTTGCATACTTACCTAATTTTGTTTTTAAATATTTTCTTCCAATAAAAAAAAAAAAAAAATTATTATTATTATTATTATTATTATTATATTATTATTATTATTATTATTATTATTATTTTATTTTTATTGTTTATTATTATTTTTATTTTTATTATTATGATTATTATTATTATTTTATTGGATGTATTTCATACAAAAATCGGTTAAAACCGGAGCTAACATGTTGTACGGACTTACGTCAAGTACTTCCAGTGTACCTATTACATACATTTATTACTTTTGTCTTAACTCTAACTAAAATAAGTCATTTTATAAATTGTAATATTGTTTGTAGATGATGTTTTCTTTCTGCTGTGTCGGTTTGTGGCCGATTTCTCGTCGCCATCCTAGCATTTCTCTTTGGACTATAGGAAACCACGAAAACCATGTCAGGATGGAAGCTGTCTTGAAATCTCGAAGTACATTCTAGTTTAGAAATTTTTCGAAAATATTCTACACGTGTTGAGTATTACTGCCTTTTGAGTCTCGATGTATACTTGGGTTGAAAGATCTAGTTGTTTAAGCTTTCATGTAGCTTCTTCGTATGATGCCGTTGGCTGATATAATGAATGGGATTGTATTTACCTTTTTCTGTTTCCACATCTTTGTCTCAATTGCAAGTTCACTATACTTGTCAATTTTTTTTTTTCCACGTGGTCTCGACGTTATGGCACATTGGGATAGCAACGTCGATAAGGGTAGTTTCTTGTTTCTCTTGTCAAATTTTTATTAAATCCGGGTTTTTGTGATGTATCGTTTGGTCTGTTATAACTGTGCGGTCGTAATTAATTTGTAATCTTTACTATCTAGTACTTTCTCTGGTTTGTATTTGTATAAGGGTGGTGTGTGTCAATGGGTTTTTACTTGATTGCTAGTTTTTGATGAATAATGTTAGCTACTTGGGTTTTGTCTGTAGAGGTAATATGTTGGGCATAGTGACTTGCACCGGATATGATGTGTTCGATTGTTTCACCCTTTTCACTACATTTTCTACATTGATCGTTTACTGTCGCATCTTGTATTATGTATTTTTTATAATTGTTCGTCGCAATCACTCTGTCTTGAATAGCCATCATAAAACCTTCTGTTTCTCCAAATAGTTCCCCGTTGTTTAACCACCTATTTGATGCTTTAATATCTACGTGACCTTTGTGTAGTTCATCATAATGTCTCTTGTGTAGGGTCTTTTCTGAGAGACGTAACTCTTTTGAAGCGTCAGTTTTGAGTTTCCCTTGTAGATTGACATTTTCGTTTGCTAGATTGAGTGGAGTTAATGATTTGTCAGCTAGCACCACAGCCCTATGCAGTGTGGATTGGTTGCTCTTTGTAAAAAAGTATTTTCTTAAAATGTCTATTTGTTTATAATATAAGTTGTTCAGATCAATTAGGCCCCGTCCTTCTTTTTCTCTGGAAGTGTCAATCTCTCTATTGCTGATTTAGGATGATGTATTCTGTGTTTGGTAAGTGTAGTACGAGTTAAAATTTCCAACGCGTGGATGTCTGTCTGCGTCCATTTAATTTATTCCGAATGAAATATGTCAGTACTGGTACAGCATATGTATTTATTGCTGTGATCTTGTTTTTACCGTTTAGTTGCGTCTTGAGGATAGACTTTAGTCGTTTTCTTGTATGTATCTATCAATTTTGCTTCATAACTTTATGTTCAAATTTTGGCAGCTTTTGAGAATCCTAAATATTTGTATACATCGTTATCGTCCATTATTCCAATCCTATTCCATCATCTAGCTGGAACTCTTCTGCTTGTGTAAACTTACCCTTTTCGATATGTAGCGTCTTACATTTGTCTACTCCAAACTCCATGCAGATATCTTGACTAAATTCTAATGTTGTATTGACTAGACTGTTTAGTTGAGCAAAATTTGATGCATACAACTTTAGGTCATCCATGTAGAATAGGTGGGAAATTGTGTGACATACCACATTATTGTTCTTAATTTTTTAAATCCGTATGTTGATTCGTTTTGCATATGCGACAGTGGGTTTAATGACAGACAAAACCATAATGCACTTAATGAGTCACCTTGGAAAATGCCACGTTTAATTTGTATTGGATCTGTAGTTATCTGCTGGTTTTTTATATTTAGTTTAGTGTTGTTCTCCAGGGCTCCATTACTGTCTTCAAAAAAGTTTACAATTACTGGGTTGATTTTATATATTTGTAAAATCTGAATAAAACCATGTGTGTGGTGTTGAGTCAAAGGCTTTCTTGTAGTCAATGTAGTTTACGTGAATATTCCTTTTCTTATTGTGTGCCTGATTCATTACAGTAGAGTCAATAATAAGTTGTTCTTTTAAAATCCCTGTGAGTTCTTACAGCATCCTTTTTGTTCCTCGGCCATGATATTGTGTTTTTTCGCAATGATTATATTTCTTTATTTGTTATGCATGAAGTCAATATTTTATATATAGTTGGTAGACATGTATTGGCCGATATTTACTTGGGGTTTTTCGTATCATTGTCCTTTGGTTTGAGAAAAGGGTTTCTCCTTCAGTAAAGAATTCGGGTATTTCTTTAACCATTTATAAACTCGTTGAGACATTTTCTAATTTGATTGTGAGTATATTGAATTCTTATACCAAAAATTTTGAATATTATCATTACCTGGTGCTTTCCTGCTATGTGTAGCTCTGATTGTCGACTTTAATTCGTCAATAGTTATACCTTCGAATCTCATCTCATTAATATCGCTCATCCTAGCTATTTTATCTTTAATCCATTGTGCATCCTGGTTGTGTGCTACCGGGTTACCCCATATTCCTGTCCAAAACTCTTCTATCTCTGTCTTAGTTGGTGTTCCATTTCCTATTATTTCTTCGGGACTAATAGTTTTGGTAAAAAATGTTTTTCCTTTCTTTAAACATTCGGTTTTGTTTTTTTTCTAATACTACATTTTTATATCTTTTTAATCTCTTACTAGAGACTTACTTTTTGTTTAAGTGTATCCAAATATTCGTGATTGAATTCGTTAAGTGTTTCATGCTTTGTGTTTAACCCTTGAATTTTTCCAATATCTTTTGGCAGTATCTTATCACATTTTTTGATCGATTTCCCATTCGGTATTTTTCCAGTCGACCGATATCTCTCCTAAGCTCAACGATTCTCCCAACTAGTCGCTTTTCCCTTTTGTACTTTTCTTTTCCTGTTTTGTACTTGAAGATGTTGCAGATTTTACCTTTCAGCCACAAATATCTAACCACTGCTACAGCGGCACAATAAATTGCCGCATGAACGTCTGCAAATGATAGTTCGTCTTGTGTGTAATCTGATAAAATATGTGTGTTCATTATGTGTACCGCTGTCTTCATTTCCTTTGAATGCTTGGGTTTAGGTATGTATGGTCTTCTGTTTGGTTGTATGTGCGCAAACTCTGACATGGCTGTTGTATTATTATTATTATTATTATTATTATTATTATTATTATTATTATTATTAGTATTATTATTATTATTTATTTGAGAAATTGTACAGATAATCGAATATTAATGTGCACAACCTCATAGAAAGTTAGAAAAGGGCCCTGAGGCCCCAGGCACAAAGTGTCTAACTTACTATGCTAAGTTATACCTCTTAAAACCACATTATAAAATACAACAGAAATTAATTAACAAATAATATAAAATAAGATAGTAAAGGGTGAACAAATGACAGTATCTCATATACATCAGTTGTAGGTGATTGTTGTCAAGTTTCTATCGTTACCTTGTTACTTGTTATTATATATCTCAAAAAACTTATATTAAAACCTTTAATTCTATGAATAAACTTTTCCAACTTTTTCTTTCATTCAAAAGGTACTACATCATCATAACCTTAATATCCATGTAAAATATGAACCTTGAATCCCCACCCGTTTGGTCAGAATCGGCCCAAATGTCACGAAAATATCACACTAAAAATCGGAAAAAATCGTTATAGTACGATATTCATGAGAAATATTTATTCGATTGTACCCAAAATTGTGGCAGGTCTAAGTTCAGAGATTTCGAATGTCCCCTCCAATTTTCATCAAGATCGCATACGCCGTTTGCCCGGTAGAGAGCGAACAAACAGACAAAAATACAAAAAAACAAACAAAAAAACACCCGAGCTTAATTTTTGGGGGTCAGTGAAATTGAAATCTTCGCTTCGCTCATCCAAAAGTCGTAAAATTGTGTAAAATTGCGATTTTCATGAGAAGTAATTTTTGGATTGCGCTCAAATTTACAAAAGTCATAAATAAGTTCTGTGAAAAAATCATTACAATCGGATAAAGCATGAGGTAAGTCGAAGAATGTTTTTAATATTAAAATTATCGTTAAATGCGATTTCATGAGAAATAATCTTCGTTTGCGCTCAAATTTCACTCGAATATCATAACATAAGGTCTGTGAAAAAAGCATCGGATAAGCATGTCGTGAGTCGAAAAAGTTTTAAAAATATAAAACCGTAAAATTGCGATTTCATGAGAAATAATTTCGATTGCGCTCAAAAACGTGGCAGTTCGAAGTCAGAGATTCGAAGGTTACAGATAACTCATCGCATTGGAGTATGTTTAGCGAATCATGTTACCAACAAAATACAACAGAAGAAGAAAGAAGAAAAAACATTCGATTTTTACTCCGTTAATATGGAATCTTCGCTTCGATATCCAATATGTACCTGCATGCCAATTGTATAACACACTCAGGAATACTAGGAAGCTTCGCAAACGCTTTTAGGCGCTGTTGGATGAGCATTTTGGTGCATAGCTGCATGTGTATGCGATTTGTTCTGTAAAAAACATACCAAGTAATTTTTGAATTAAATGAATAATTAAAAATTACTAAATTTTTAATTTAATAATCGTAATTAAAAAAGAAAAAAATCGTAAAATTGCATTTTCATGAGAATAATATTTTTGCGCTCAAATTTTCACGAATAGCTTAATTTATAAAATTAAGGTTCTGTGAAAAAATCATTAAAATAGATAAAGCATGTAGGTATAAGTCAAGAATGTTTTAAATAGAAGAAAACGTAAATTCGATTTCATGAGAAATAATTTTCGTTGCGCACAAATTTCACACGAATATCTAATCATAAAATTAAGGTTCTGTGAAAAAATCTAAAATCGGATAATGCATTGGTGTATTGTCGAAATTTTTTTTAAAATCGAAAACAGTCGTAAAATTGCGATTTTCATGAGAAATAATTTTTGATTGCGCTCAAAAACGTGGCAGTTCGAAGTTTAGAGATTTCGAAGGCCTCCAGAAAATTTCATCCCAATTGGAGTATTGGTTTAGCCGGAATCGTGTTACCAAACACACAAAAATACAAACAGAAAAGAAAGAAAGAAAGAAAAAAAACATTCCGGATTTTTTTACTCCTGTGTAATATGGAATCTTCGCTTCGATCATCCAATTATGTAAATGCATGCCAAATTTCATGCTGATAACACACTCAAGGTAAATACTAGGAAGCTTCGCAAACGCTTTATAAGGCGCGTTGTTGGATGAGCATTTTTGGTGCATTGAGCTGTCATGTGTTATGCGGATTTTCTGTTGTTCTGTGAAAAAATCATTACTAAGTAATTTTTTTATAATTAAATGAAATTAATTAAAAAATTAACATAAATTTTTAAATTTTTAATTAATCGTAATTTAAAAAAAGAAAAAAATCGTAAAATTGCAATTTTCATGAGAAATAATTATTCGATTGCGCTCAAATTTTCCACGAATAGCTTAATTTATAAAATTAAGGTTCTGTGAAAAAATCATTAAAATAAGATAAAGCATGTAGGTGTTATAAGTCAAAGAACTGTTTTAAAATAGAAAGACAACGTAAAATTCGATATTCATGAGAAATAATTTTTCGATTGCGCACAAATTTCACACGAATATCTAAATTCATAAAATTAAGGTTCTGTGAAAAAATCATTAAAATCGGATAATGCATATAGGTGTTATATGTCGAAGATTTTTTTTTAAATCGAAAAATTCGTAAAATTGCGATTTTCATGAGAAATAATTTTTTGATTGCGCTCAAAAACGTGGCAGTTCTAAGTTTAGAGATTTCTAAGGCCTCCAGAAAATTTCATCCCAATTGGAGTATTGGTTTAGCCGGAATCGTGTTAATAGACACACAAAAATACAAACAAAAAAAAACATTCAGGATTTTTTTCTGCATTGTAGTGAAATGGAATCTTCGCTACGCTCATCCAATTATGTACATTTTTGGGGTGGGGGTTGAACAAAATATGTGGTTTGAGGAAATGAGAGCTGGTCGATTTGACGAAAACACATTGAAACATAATTTTAATTGCTAATTTGAACATAAAATATTATATTTTGGGTTCAAACTGTTAATTGTTCCAATTTTAGAGTATGATTTAGGGGATGTTAGAGGTGAGATATCGCTTGCCTCCCGGCTTATTTTTAATATTTGTATTTTTATATACCCCATGCCAAATCTCGCGCTGATAACCGGATTTGAAATATTTTTCCGCTAACAGCTCTTGGGAGGCGAACAAAGTCATGTTAAATAGTCCATAAACATTCCCTCCCTGCTGCCTCAAATTCTAAACCTTGTAAGTCAATGGAGAGAGAAACGTTAAAGTTGTTATAAGGATGATTTTTTGGATGAGCGTAGCGAGCGAGGCGAAGATTCCATTTTACTACACTGGAGAAAAAAAATCGGAATGTATTTCTTCTTTTTTTTCTGTTTATATTTTTGTGTGTTTGTTAACACGATTCCGGCTAAACCGAGACTCCAATTGCGATGAAATTTTTGGAGGCTTTCGAAATCACTGAACTTAGAACTGCCACGTTTTTGAGCGCAATCGAAAAATTATTTCTCATTAAAATCGCAATTTTTCGATTTTTTCGATTTTTAAAACATTTCTTTGACAAATAACACCCACCTACATGCTTTATCCGATTGTAATGATTTTTACACAGAACCTTAATTTTATAAATTTATATATTCGTGTGAAATGTGAGCGTAATCGAAAAAGTATTTCTTATACATATCGCAATTTTACGCTTTTTTTCGTTTAAAAACAATTACGCTCATCCAACAACGCGCCTGAAAAAGCGTTTGCGAAGCTTAAATAAATAAAAAATTGTATTTAGAGTACCCACTCAGTTATATAACTGATTTTCAGTGGGGGACAGCAAATCAAAGCGGCTAAGCCTACCCTGTAGGCCCCGACGCAATCGACGAGTGAGCGATAACCAAACAACAATCGATATTTTTTTTTAGTAAGAAATATAGCAATCAGTGGTATGGACAGTGCGAACACCCGCGGATCAACGCCAGAATCAACAAGGCCGATTCAGAACAACTCTGAATTTATTATGTGCTTCGTTGCTAGGACGGCTCCAAAGTCACCGTTTACAAACTTCTAAGACACGAACTCATGGACCTAAGTCCAAAGCAGAAGTTAAAAAACTTCTGACTTTAGCGGGAATCGAACCCTGGACCTTCTGCATTGGAAACAGATACTCTAACAACAAGACCAACGAGCCACACAACAATACCAACGAGCCACACCTTATTTTATTATTTATTTACATATGGTGCCAAGACGTCATGAGATCGCCGCTTCGACAGCGACCACCGGCAACCTTGACTGAAGATTTATGAATACTTTTTTTGATTAATTAATTAATTAAGCTAACACAATATTGTAATGGTACAAAGAGGTCTGGACCACTTCCGTGGGGTTTGGGGCAAAGCCCCAGCCGCCGGAGACCCTTCCGCCGAAGGCTATTTTTGAACGAGTGAGCGTAGCG